>APFE030632244.1:8665-35666 GCA_000404065.3 Pinus taeda | reverse complement strand
TATATGTAGAAATAAGGACTTGTCATTTGTATCATCCAAGAATTGTTCATTTGTGTAATGTAAAGGAGGTTTCCCCCTCGAAGAGGCTAATTTTTAATTTGTTGATCTATCTTTTCTATCTTTTTTTGAGTTGGTTTCATAACAACTTGAGCCCATATAGTGCTTTCTTTAACTTGCATACATGAGTTCTCTTTTCATGAGTCTTGAAGCCTTCGGGTTGTTCTATATACACCTTTTCTTCTATCACCTCATTCAAGAATGTTGCCTTGACATCCATCCGGTGAATCTTCCATTGCATTTGAGCTGCTAGGGATATAACAGATTTGATAGAGGTATATCTGGCTACTAGGGTGAAGGTCTCCTCATAGTCTATTCCTTCCTTTTGTGTGTACCCCTTTGCCACAAACCTAGCCTTATACCTCTATACTGCCATCTACAACATACTTGATTTTGTAGATCCACCTTGATCCTACAACTAATCTATCCTCTAGTGTAGGCACCACTTCCGAGACATTATTCATCATGATAGAAGTGTACTCTTCTACCATGGAATCCACCCAAAATTGGTGTTGTACAACTTCCTAAAAACTAGAGGGTTCTTCAACCTGTGCTACCAAGTTTTGGTACCTGTCAGGCTGTCTACACTACCTCTTGTTGGTTCTAGGAGCTCCGACAAACTCCTTTGTATCCCTCAACATCTGTTGTACTTCCCTACTAGTTCTACCACTGGTGGTGGGAGGCTCAATCAAATCCTCCTCCTGTTCTTGTTGTTCCATCTTCAGAGAAATGTTTGGATCTCCTACTCCTGAGGAAATACTAGTGTTGGCTACAATACTCGATCCTGATATCTATCCTCTTGCTTGTCCTTTATGCTGCATTTGCTTCTATTGGACTAATGTAACATCTATTAACTAATCTTCTGCTGGAATCTCTCGAGATTTTCTAAGGTTCTATCTTCCATGAACTTTTCTTCTCGTCTTACTACAATTTTCCTGCTGCTTGGGATGTAGATTCTCTATGCTTTTGAGGTCTCATTATACCCTATGAGGTACCCATTTTTTGCAATCTGATTCATCTTACTACACTTCTCATATGGAATCTAACAATATGCCACACTTCTAAATATCCTGAGCTGACTCACCTCCAACTTTTTCCATGTGAAGACTCCTTTAGGCGTTTTTTGCCCCAATTCTCTATGAGGAGTTCTATTTTGGATATGCACCATTGTGTTGCATGCCTCTGCCCATAAGAATATAGGCAAGTCTTGGTCATATAACATATCCTTTTCTTCCCCAACAATTGTTCTATTCTTCCGCTCCGCTACTCCAGTCTGTTGTGGATTGTATGGAGTTGTCTACTCTCTTTTGATGCCCTCCTTTGTGTAGAAACCTGCAAATTTTTTATTCGTATATTCTCCACCATTATCTTGAACGCAATATCTTTATTGTTTTCTCTATCATGTTTACTACGAGAGCCTTAAACTCTCTAAAACAATCAAAGACCTCATCCTTGGTCTTTAAGAAATAGATCCATATTTTTCTAGAGTGATCATCAATATAGGTGACAAAGTACCCGTCACCGCTAAGAGCTTTCATGGACATCGAGCCACAAATATCTGAGTGTATCAGTCCCAACACACCTCTTGCTCTGTTGTCACTTCTAGGAAAAGTTTCCTTAGTGTATTTCCCTAGTACACATCCTCCGCGTACATCATCATGCTTAGTACTAAGGACCGAAACTCCTGTAACAGTCTCTTTGAGCATCCTTAGTGCTCCATGGTGTAAGTGTCCCATTCACCTGTGCCATAGTTCATTCATTTCCTTTTCACCATTATGATTACTGCCTATCATTTCCATTGGAGATTCGGGCTGCAATCTATACAATCTGTTGCTTCGAGCTCCAATTTGTTTCTTCTTCTTCCAGCTAGGATGTTTGACATACACCTTCCTTCCAATGAAGTATTCAATGCACCCCTTGTCTTGTAATTCGGACACTGAAATCATATTCATTCCTAACCCCAACACATGCAGCACATTAGTGGCTCTTATGTTGGTTCCTACTTTCGTCTGAAACTTTATGGTGCCTCTCCCTACTGCAGTACACTTCGTCATGTTTTCCATAGTGATCTAAAATTCCATTTTCTCTTCTTGATAGCTAGATAAGTACTCTCGTACTCCAGTCATGTGAGTTGTAGCCCCGCTATCAATATACCAAAAATTTGTTGATGTTGAACTTGACAAACATGTGAATTCTTCTTCCAATCTGGAAGATGATACATCTTGACTATCCATGTTTTTCCGTGTTATTCTCTTTCTCAACGTTGTACTTACTATGGCAAGGCACTATATTTTAGCTAGAGATTTGCTCTACAAAAGAACCAAAGTTGCTCCCTCTGCCTCTGAAAACCCTTCCATCTGGAGATTGATTCTCTGTCAACTCACTCAAAGAATTAACTCTCCCACGAAATCTTACTTTCCTAACCCAAGGACTGCGCAAGCTTTTGGGGACTTCGAGCAGCTGCTTAAGCAATGTTATGCTTCTCCCTTTTTTCTTCTACACTAGATCTCTCCTACCTCCTCTCGATGCTCTGATACCATGTGAAAATCTAGAAATTCCAAATCCTACTGCAGCAATTGATAATATCTCTTCTATTTGTTAATTTATTGAACCAAATTATTTGCAGTAGTCTACAACAAATATCGAAATACATACATTGTAGTCTTCACAAGTTAATTATTGTGGAAAATAAATGTAATTAAAATACTAGCACATCAATAACACATTAATAAGTTATTTTTGGACAATTGTCCCCAAAAAAACCCAATATGGGAAAATTGGTGCAGCAGATAAGGGCTTCTTTTATTATTCTTCAACAAAATCTCATGTACAATCCACAGATAGTAGAATAGAAGAAGAATCACTGAGATAAATTTTACAACCAAATTTCTCCACTCCACAGTGAATTTTTAACACTTGAGAGGACCTACTGCCCTCACGCTAGCCATACTACGCCACCCTCTGCACAGTGACTGTGTTTTCCCTGCATCAATGCCTCGTTGTGGGTGATACGCGTCCTATTTTGCCCTCTTGCTGTCGTTTCCTACACTTTCAACTATTTCTGATACCCTCTCTCTCTCACCTACAACTCACCCTCTGATTCAATTTCCTCTTGCTAAAATTCAGCCAATGAGAAAAATCGATCTACTTGGGAGGCTAAGTATCTACCTGGTGTATATGCAAATGCCCATTGAAGTCCTTCTTATAATCCTCTCGTTGAATAATCAATGGCCCAGATTAAATTCTAATCAATGGCTCAGATCATATTGACTCGATCTTCGTCTTTTTCTAGAAGATTCACACCCAGTTTTATTAATACCCTTCAATTATTTTAATTTCCTAAGTTTAAACTTAGGCATCCATTAAAAATAATTAATTATTTTAATAAAACTACCTTTGGGTGGAATATTTCCCAAAACGATTTATGGGTATTCTTGAATACATGTATCCTAGCCTCTCTACAAATTTTGAGGCTTGGAGCACATCTGATGCTACCAGAAATCAACACTCCCTCTTAGCAAGGAATATGCTCTAGTGATGCAACCTGTTGAAGCATCACCCTGACGTTGTATCATATCCCTTTGTGTTGTTGATGTTTGACATTACTGCCCACCAATTATTGTGCAAATGCTACATATGCACTGATGTTGCCCATGCATACTATTGTTAACTATTGCGTCTTCACTGCAACTCCCTCTCATATTTTTTTCTTGCAACTGAGAAACCATTTGTTTATGCTATTGAAACAGGGTCTCTACCATACCCTTCTGCCCCCTGAACTTGATGAACTTGGCTCTTCCTAGAGCCTTGGTGAGTACGTCTGCTACCTGATCTCCTATGGGGACATACTGCAGTTGTACTGCCCCATGCTAAACACAGTCTTTGATAAAGTAAAATCTGATATCAATGTGTTTCGATTGATCATGAAATATTGGATTCTTAGAGAGTTTGATACAACTTTGATTATCACAATAAACATTGCTCGCTTCCATCCTCTTCCTGAACAAACTCACAAGCAGTTTTCTAAGCCATATAGCTTCACACATAGTTGTGTTGGTCACCATATATTCTTCTTCTATTGAGATCAGAGCTGCTGACTTCTGCTTCTTGCTGCACTAAGAGACCATTCCTGATCCAACATTGAAGCAATACCCGGAGGTACTTTTCTGGTCTACTGAATTACATGCCCAATTTGTGTCTGTGAATCTGCTCAATCTGACGTCATCTTCTCGGGTGTATTTCAACCCATTTCCAACTATTCCACGCACATTTCTAAGAATGTGCCTATTTGTTGCCCAATGTACCCTTTTCGGTTCCACCATGAACTGACTAAGGGTGTTGACAGCGAAACTAATGTCTGGCCTAGTGTTGACCAGATACATGAACGATCCAATGAGTTATTTGTACAAGGTAGGGTCCACTTCCTTGTCTCTTGATGCATCTTTTTTCTTCCAGTTAATGATCATAGGCATAGCCATGGGCTGGAAATCCTGCATTCTGAATATCTTCAGAATATCTGTAGTATATATTTCTTTCCCATGGAAGATCTCACCATGCTTCTGCCAAAATTCCAACCCTATAAAATAATGCATCAACCCTATATCCTTCATGTCAAATTCTGCTTCAAGATTCATCTTATAGTCCTTTAAGAGCCCAGATGACCCTGTTAGAAATAAGTCATCTACATATGATACCAAAATAAGTGGCTCATTCTCCACCATTAGATAGTAGAGATGGGAATCAACATCTCTCTGGATGAATCCCAACTGCTGCAAGTAACTATCAATCCTATCATACCATGAGTTGGGTGCCTACTTAAGACCATACAAGGCTTTCTTTAACCTGCATACATGAGTTCTATTTTCATGACCCTCGAATCCTTCGGGTTGTTCTATATACACCTCTTCTTCTATCACTATGTTCAAGAATGTTGCCTTGACACCCATCTGGTGAATCTCCCATCCCATTTGAGATTATAGGGATATAATCGATCTAATAGAGATATATCTAGCTATAGTGGCGAAGATATCCTCATAATCTATTCCTCCCTTTTATGCATACCCCTTTGCCACAAACCTAGCCTTATACTTTCTATATTTCCATATGCAGCATACTTGATCTTGTATATCTACCTTGATCCTACAACTAATCTATCCTCTAGTCTAGGGACCACTTCCCAGACATTATTCGTCATAATAGAATTGTACTCTTCTACCATGGAATCCACCCAAACTTGGTGTTTTATGGCTTCCTAAAAACTAGAGGGTTCTTTAACCTATGCTAACAAGGTTTGGTACCTATCAAGTTGTCTACACTGCCTCGTGTCGGTTCCGGGAGCTCCAACAAACTCCTCTGCATCCCTCAATGCCTGTCGTACTTCCCTACTAGTTCTACCACTGGTGGTGGGTGGCTCAATCAAATATTCATCTTATTTTTGTTGTTCCATCTGCTGAGAACTGCCTGGATCTTCTACTCCTGAGGAAATACTGGTGTTGGTTATGGTACTCGATCTTGATATTTGTACTCCTGCTTGTCCTTCCTACTACCCTTGTTGTTGTTGGACCAATGGAACATTTGTTGGCTAATCGTCTGCTGGCATCTCTCCAGATTTTATGAAGGCTCTATCTTCCATGAGCTTTGCATCTCATCTAACTACAATTTTCCTGCTACTTAGAATGTAGATTCTATATGCATTTGAGGTTTCACTATACCCTATGAGGTACCGCTTTTTTGCAATCTGATCTATCTTACTACACTTCTCGTCTGGAATCTGACAATATGCCACACTTCTGAATATCCTGAGATGACCCACATCCGGTTTTTCCCTATGAAGACTCCTTCATGCATTTTCTTCCCCAATTCTCTGTGAGAAGTTCTATTTTTTATATACATCATTGTGTTGCATGCCTCAGCCCAGAATAATCTAGGCAACTCCTGGTCATAGAACATAGCCTTTGTTGCCCCAACAATTGTTTTATTATTCTCTGATATGCTACTCCATTCTGATTTGGATTGTATGGATCTGTCCAGTCTCTTTTGATGCCCTCCTTTGCACAAAAATCTGTGAATTTTTTATTCGTATATTCTCCACCATTATTTGAATGCAATATTTTTATCTTTTTACCTGTCATGTTTTCTATGAGAGCCTTAAAATATGTAAATCAATCAAAGACCTCATCCTTAGTCTTTAAGAAATAGATCCAGGTTTTCCTAGAGTGATCATCAATAAAGGTGACAATACTCACCATCGTTAAGAGCTTTTGTGGACATCGGGCAACAAATATCTTAGTGTATCAATCCCAACATGCCCCTTCGCTGTTGTCACTTCTGGGAGAAGTTTTCTTAATGTATTTCCCTAGTACACATCCTCTACATGCATCATCATGCTCGGTACTAAGATCTGGAACTCTTATAACAGTCTCTTTGAGCATCCTTAGTGCTCCATGGTGTAAGTGTCTCATTCGCCTATGCCATAGTTCATTTAGTTCCTTTTCATAATTATGATTGTTGCCTATCAGTGTCATTGGAGATTCGTGCTGCAATCTATACAATTTGTTGATTCAAGCTCCAATTTGTCTCTTCTTCTTCCATCTAGGTTGTTTGACATACACCTTCCTTCTAATGAAATATAAATCATACCCCTTGTCCTATAATTGGGACACTGAAATCAGATTCATTCCTAACCCTGACACATGCAACACATTAGTGGCTCTTATGTTGGTTCTTGCTTCTGTCTAAAATGCTATGGTGCCTCCCCTACTGGAGTACACTTCATCATGTTTCCGATAGTGATCTTAAATTCCATCTGCTCTTCTTGATAGCTAGAGAAACACTCTCGTACTCCAGTCATGTGAGTTGAAGCCCCACTATCAATATACCAAACACCTCCTAATGCTGAACTTGACAAACATGTGAATTCTTCTTCCAATCTGGAGGATAATACATCTTGACTATCCATGTTGTTTTGTGTTATTCTCCTTCTCAGCATTGTACTCACTACTGCAAGACACTACATTTTAGTTGGATATCTACTCTACAAAATAACCACAGTTTCTCCCTCTGCCTCTGACAACCCTTTGATCTGGAGATTGATTCTTTGCCAACTCACTCAGAGAATTAACTCTCCCTTGAAATCTTACCTGCCTGGCCCAAGGACTGTGCAACCTTCTAGGGACTTTGATTAGATGCTTACACAAAGCTACGATGCTCCCTTTTTTATTTGCACTAGATCTCTCCTACCTCTTGTCGATGCTCCGATACCATGTGAAAATATGGAAATTCCAAATCCTACTACAGCAACTGATAATATTTCTTCTATTTGTTAATTTACTGAACAAAATTATTTGTAGTAGTCTACAACAAATATCGAAATACATACATTGTAGTCTTCACAAATTAATTATTGTGGAAAATAAATGTAATGAAAACACTAGCACGTCAATAACACATTAATAAGCTATTTTTGGACAATTGTCCCTGGGAAAACCCAATGTGAGAAAATTGGTGCAGCAAATGAGGGTTTCTTTAATTTTTCTTCAGCAAAATCTCATGTACAATCCATGTATAGCATAATAGAATAAGAATCAATGATAGATATTTTATAACCAACTTTCTCTACTCCACAATGAATTTCTGACACCTGAGAGGACCTGCTGCCCTCACGCTAGCCACACTACATCACCCTCTGCGCAGTGATTGCACTGTCCCTACATCACTACCCCTACGTGGGTGATATGCATCCCTATTTTGTGCTACCTCATTCGATCATTTCTTTCACACTCAACTATTTTTGATACCCTCTCTCTCTCTCACCTACAACTCACCCTCTAATTTAATTTCCTCTTGTGGAACTTCAACTAGTGAGAAAAATCAATGTACTTGGGCAGTTGAGTATCTGCCTGGTGTATATCCAAATGCCCATCGAAGTCCTTCTTATAATCCTCTCATTGAATCATCAAAGGCCCAAATTAAATTCTAATCAATAGCTCAGATCATATTGACTCGATCTTCATCTTTTTCTAGAAGATTCACACCAGTTTTATTAATACCCTTTAACTATTTTAATTTCCTAAGTTTAGACGGTGGAATTTTCCAAAACGATTTATGGGTATTTTGGAATACATGTGTCCTAGCCTCTCTAAACATTTTGAGGCTTGGAGCACATCTAATGCTACCAAAAATCAACAACAATCTCTACAATGTCAAAGGCACTGGGTGGGTGGAACACAAGGGCAAGTATCATTAATCAGGTCACTTCCTACTTCCCATTGGCTTCCATTTCACAATCTACTCTGAAAATTGTTTCTCAAAAGAGTTAAGGGAGAGGTTCAACTTAGACTAGGCATTCAATCTAAAATTAATCAACACCCTTGCATCACACCTAGCTCTTAGCAATTACATATCATATAGGATAGTCTATCATATTAAGCAGCACATGTCCATCCTGTTACTTTGGTTTCAATTTATAATAAGCAAGAATTGTGACTCCATAAGGCACTGGTCTCATACTTGAAATCTAATTTAATCATTAATCTTGTTAAAATTCTACCAAGTAGATAAGCCACTCATTTATGTCTCCCAAGAAAGTTGGTTTCCAACTTTTTTTTCTATCGCCTCATTCCATAGGGACTACCCCCCATAACTTGCTGTTGGGAGACAACTAGAACGAATTGGGCAGGGATCAAAGTGACGACCCCCACGCTGAGCAGTTGTTGCGATGCCTGGACAATTTGGGCGACAATATCTTTTGGCATCGTTATCGGGGACCAATATATTGGACCTTGGCGTTGACGACACCCTCATTAATCTTCTTAATCTTCTGATCTTCCATATTTTTCCATTCATTAACCGATCAAGTCAAACAACATTTTTTGGCGCTTATCTTTCATTATTCTTATTCTTCTCATCACCTTACCTTTTTTTATCTCACTAATCTTTTCATCTTGTTCATTCACACCATTAGCACCTAGATATTTAGTTTGATTACCTGTTTGGGTGGCGACTCCACTTTTTCATCCATTCACAAGAACGTACTCTATAAGGAATCTCGGTAGCTTGGTTAACCCTTCCCCTGATCCTGAGAAGGTTCTGTGAGCCTGGTTAAACAAATTACATTCTAGAGATCATTCAAATTTTCTTAGACATGAAGCTCTCGTTGATCTCCATTTATTTTTCATCAACCATCCTATAAATCAAGGCATCATGGGTGACTTCTACAGGCCTTGCAACTCCACCAACATTCGGAGATATTTGCATGATTTTTCGAATGAATCCACTATGAGTAAGTTGCCGCTTTTCCAGGGAAACAATGTTATAAATGTTGAAAGTCACATAAAGAAGTTTAATTTCTTTATCCAAAGATACGCTCATGCCAGTGATTATAATAACGAAGATGTTTGAATGAAGTTATTTGTGCTTTCTCTAGAAGATGATGCTCTTGATTGGTTCCAAGATAAAGCTAACAATTTCTTTGATTCTTTGAGACCCCTTCTTTATGCATTCAAAGACAAGTATGGAGATAAGAGGGAAGGGAAATATTTGGTTTAAATATTTCAACAATATCAAGAAAAAGGAAAATAAAACAGTTGAAGAATTTAACCAGATATTTAATAAACTATTAAGGGACATGACTCAAGATTACAAGCCTCCTAACAAGATAATTCTGGAACAATATCTTTAGTCTTATCCTCGAGAGACGCAATATGAGATAAGACATGCTCATCCCAACACTTTAGCCACTGTCCAAATCTCAACTAAGGAATTGGAAAAAGATAAGAAAGCCTTAGGAAAATTAGAAATCCCTGGTTTCGAAAGAGTCCTAATTAAATCTAGAGAAAAAGAAGTTAAAGAAGAGGAATCTCAGACAGTTAAGGAATTGACCTGATTTGTGAAAGAAATGAACTTTGAACATGCCAAGCAAATAAGTGAAATGAAAAATCAATTAATACAAATGGAAAGGTCCAAAACACAAAGTATGTTGCCTAAAAATAATAATAACAATGGGGATAACAATAGAAATCCATGGCCGAGAATAAATACACCAAATGATCAAAGGCCTCCTACACCACTTGAGTCTACCAATATGATTGATGAGCCTATTCCTTTCTGCATACCTTGTGAGAGTTTCCATGAGGAAAGTACATGTGATTTTGCTAGAAGAATCTTGGAGGAAAGTAGAAACTAGCAAGATCATGACGCCAATCAAGATAATTCCAAGGGAAGTCGATGTGTCGATATGATCTCTTCAGCTTTTTCCATCAATAGTTTTAATGAAGAAAAAGACCCCATTACACAAGCATACGGCGAAAATCCATCTCAAGAGAAGATTCTAGAGCTTGCAAAGAGTAAAGGCTACACAACGAGAGGCAAAGATCAAAGTCAAAATAGACAAGTTCCTGCTGAAAGGTATAAGTCTAGATTAAAGGTAGGTTGGGTAGCATGGATCAATGACAACAAGATGTCAATTCCGGTCTTGGATTTGTTGAATATTCCATCATAGAGGGCCTCATTCTTTAAATCCTTAGGCGTTTCTCAACCAGAAAGACATGATATTCAGCCTAAAGATGAGGAAATCATATTGAATAACTTAAACTGTTATATGGCTAATGAAGACCATCAACCTTTCTTCTTGACATTGGACATAAATGATCATTTGCTCCATAATTTCATGCTTGACTCTAGTGCATCTACAAATGTTATGACTAAGAAAGTTATGTAACGATTAAACTTAATAATCTCTAGACCTTGTCATAACATTTTCTCAATGGACTCTAAAAAGGTTAAATTCCTAGGTGTGGTTAAAGATCTACAAGTCACATTAGTTGATTATCCATACAAGATCATCACCATGGACATAGCAGTAATTGATGCACCATATCTGTGGGGAATGCTTCTTTCTAGTAAGTTTTCAGCTGATCTAGGTGGTTATATTCAGATGGATCTATATTATGTTACTATTCTAGCAGTAATAGGTGGCATGGTCATATTGTACAGAGAAGTGGAGAGAAGGTGTCATGTGGAAGTCCCAAAGAGATTAGAAAACAATGAACATGTTGTGCCACAGGAGAATTCACCTCATTTTGAGTCATATTTTGTTCAGCCAGTCTACCACTTTTCTTCATTCCACAACTCATCCCCTCCGCGCAAAAAGAGAACCAGGTTTTAGTTTGATGTGCAACATAGTGATGAGCAGTTGCACCGACCAAATATGGTCAAATTTCAACAGAGAACATCTAAAAAGCAGCCTATTGATCTACTAGTCAGCCAACAGATGCCCAAGTTTGTGCCTCATCGATGACATCTGATGCCATAGGGCATCATTTTGTATAGTATCCTAATCTTACCCTTTTTATTTCATGTCATTAGATTGTTTTATTTCACGCATTTTATTATGTCTTTTATATTTTAGTTTGCTAGAGTAGAATTTTCTATTCCAACGATTTTTTCTATATATGCATGATGATTTCGATTTTAAATGGATATCTATTTGATGGACTTTTGTTTTCTTCGATGTAGAATTTTTGGATTCTCACATTACTTTATGGAAGAAACGTGTCCCCATATGGAGCCAGATGTTGCACACATTTTGTAGAAGTTTCAAGGAAGCAAAAGTACCAAATTTTTTCGACAGAATCGGATAATCTATCAACAATTCATATGTCATTATAAACCCATTCTACAAGTTATGTAATGTAAATGATGCTAGTAAGGTTGTGAATGTATTTAAAAACCTAGGCAAGCCTATTATTTCGGTGAGAGTTTCATCCTAGGAGGTTTTTCGTCTCACTGATTCATTTGTATTTCTAAACACGAATGGTCAACAGAGTTTTTCCCTCCAACCTCACCCCAAAGCTAGGGTGGAATTCTTCGTCAAAGTGTTAGGTGATGTTGTAGCACTTTTTGGTTTTGGTAAGTTAGTATCAATTAGTAAAAAAGTGAAAATATATTTAAAAAAATGTTAAGTTAGGATATGGACGAAAAGAATATTAAATAAAAAAATGTTAAATTGGCAACTAGGGCCAAACTCCATGTGGGTCAGCTTATTTATGGTAGCTAATATTTTTATTGGATCCCTCTCATCGAGAGGTGTAGGATTGATCCAAAGATCATCCGATTCCGATAAGTATTTATGGAGATATCAATTTATTTAGATTATGGTTTTATTATCTAGCCAAGCAGCTCTTACATAGGCTCAAGAAGCCCAAACATCATGTCTATTCAACCTATACGTTTTAGTATAAATTGGCAAGGACTTGAAGTCATTTTCACACACATTTTTCATGTGATCTCCTCTCCACGTCTTGGGTTTTTGGTGAAGGAGATACACTAATGAAGAATGCCCTAGCTGCAATCACACTCAATGTAATACCCTAATTCATGGAGATATATATACGCTGAAATGGCACAGCATGGAAATATTATAATATATATATATATATATAATATATATATATATATATATATGCATAGCATTCAAGGGATACATATGCGGCTATATGTACGAACAACATGAAAAACACAGATACGCTATTTATGAAGAGACATCTACACGCTATCATGAAAACACCTTACACACAGTTATGTTGATCATGACATTTATACACAGGTCATAAACAATGAAAAAAATACGTTGGGTCATGAATCCATAGGCAAATGGAGATACCCTATCTGCAGTAAATAGAGACACCCTATACGCAGGCCATGGAAACGTATTAGATGCAGTGATCTATGAATTAAGTCAAGGCATGAAGCCACCATACAGGCATGAAACCGTAGAAGAAAATGTTGTTGTCAAGGGATCGCTGAAGCAACCATAAAAACACAGAACTCATATTCGGATGGTTTTGAGATTGGAAGAGGAGCTGCTGTGATATGAAGGAGCCCGCGATCTATACGCATTGTCATAAAGACCTTTCTACATAGTCAAAGAAACTCCACACGCAGTCATGGAGCAAATGCACAAATACGTGTGATAGCAGACGCATAGCTACATGAACCCTAATTCGTTGTATATATGCGTTATGAAGAATGTCATGACCATACACACAACACCCTGTCATGATATAATGCAGTCTATATATGAAGCCACAGTCAAATACATGAATCCATAGTCAATACAAAAGCCGCAGTCTGTATATGAAACCGCAGCAAATACATGAAGCCGCAGTCAATACAAAAGGCGTAGTCTATATATGAAACCGCAGTCATGTCTTGTGAGGAGGTCTGGAAAGGAGACCTGCAGCTAAAGGAGATCTGTCCATGAGAGGAGTAAATCCACACCATGTATAGATACACAGTCATACATAGTCAATGAAAAGCTGTGACGAGGGTTTCAAGCAATGCCAAGTGTTGTTGTAATAATGACAATAATAGTTACATTCTCAGCATATTAACGCAGTAAATGAGAAGTTGTGATGATCAGTGACAAAGTCATGATCTAGTTCTTGTGAAATCATGATCTCAATGCGGAGATCACCTCTAGGGTAATTTCAAGGGGCTATCATGGTGCAACAATGATGATAACAGTAGTACTGAAGATATCAGTGATGAAGTGCAACACAGGGCTGCATGATGATGGAAGATGTCGCATCATGGATAGAATGATGTATGGGCAATATGATGAGATCATGAGCAACATGATGATGCATGATGCAGCATGATGGTGCTACACAGTAAGGTGAAGCACATGGATGAGATGCAGCACGATGATAGCTGAAGGAGTCACCTTGGAGAATCAGTTGAAGCAAAATGTCTTCAATTGATCTCATCGTTATATGAAATGATCTATGCTAGATCTGGATAAGTCAAAGTGTTGAATTCTGTTGTAAATGTATTATCTCTCTCTCTCTTTCTTTGTTGAACTTTGAAGAACATAAAGAAGAATTGATCAAGGATTTCCCCACACATTGTGGGGTTTGTCCCTGGCTAGCGACACACCTTGTATCATCTTGTCTTGGCTTGTCTTTTGCGATTTATATTTATGTTCTATCTGCAGTTTACTTTATGCTGATGTGATTGTTAATATGGAAAAGAATTTAAATAAATTGCTCTAGCATAGAACATACCAAAAAATAACATGGTATCAAAGCTGAGGTGAAGACAATGTCCAAGCAAAAGTGAAGGAGCAATCACCAAAGACAGTTGGGACAAGATAGAAGGATCAATAGGTTCCTCATAATTCACCCAGGGTGAAGTTGAAGCGGAGAATATTATCAGAATGGCGTAGCAGAAGATTCTGATGGCCTACCTAAAGATCACTTCATTAGCAAGTTCAGATCTAAGGGTGGGAGGAAAGACAGATGCCTTGGTTACAATAAGTTCAGCCATTATGCAAAGGAGTGTCTGAATGGCAAAAACACTTCTCTTGATGAAGACAAACAAATCATTCCAGGGTCAAGGGAATGATAGGTAATATAGTTCATTAAGGAGAAATGGTTGAATCTTCTAAGAAAGCAAGGAACCCCAGGCACTTCATCGAATAGATAATCGTGGGATTATACTTGGAGTCGATACCACCTATCCCAAAAAGGGTGTAGGAAATATTACCCCTCAATTGAATGAGCATAACTCGATTCATTTACAGAATCTCTTTTATGTACCTGATCACAGAAGAACCTAGTGTCCATTTCAGCAATAGAAGTCAAAGGTTCAGGGTGACACTCATCAATGGAAAGGTACATGTTTGAAAATAGATTTTTCAAAGATGTTTTTGAGTTCAGGGTTGTATCAAGTTGCAGGAATTCCACTGGGGACCATGTCCATTAACACAACATCGAAGGTATGTGAGTTAGATGGTGACGGGATGCCTGAATTCAAAAAGAGCATGAAGGTACATGTCTGAGATGTGCCGAAGGAAAAACTTATAAGGGGACCATTCCCCTCATGTTGCGGGTCCACAGGCTTGGAACAACCCAAGGAGTTTGAGATTCATGATCAGGAATCTCACGTATGCAGGTGGAAGAAAGCCCTCTGTGGCTTGAAGCAAAGCACCTTGGGTGTAATATGACAAGATTGATAGCTGTCAAATGAAGCTAAGATTCACTAGGAGTGAAATCGATCCAAACCATTACCCGAAGGTTGAGGATGATAGACCTCTCATACTGCACCTATGTTTGACAGGTGCAGACCCTCTCATTTGTAGAAGACAAAGGGAGTTGGATTCCAGATGTGAAATGATAAACTACAAGCCTGTGACTACCTCGAGGATCGTAAGTTATATGGTAGTGATGTCGGACCGGATTTGGGAAATGCCTCTGAGTTTCATAAACTCAATCACGTTGATGTTCTTGGTGAACTTCGATCCAGACATATGTTTTGCAGTTAGCATGGTGAGCTCATATTTGGTTGAGCCTCACTAGATTGGTGCCAAGAATCCTCTGAGATATCTTTGGGGCACAATCTCTCATGGATTGAGATACACTACCGAAAATATGAAACTACATGATTATTCGAATGTTGATTGGGCAGACAGTGTGGAGGATCACTGGAGCACTTCTTAGTGTTGGTTCTCTTTGGATTTTACTTCAATATCATGGATGAGCAAGAAGCGGAAATCGGTTGTTATAAGTATCGTCGAGATGAGATACATAACTACGAGTATGACCTCGTATGAAGTTGCCTGGCTATGGAAACTCTTCAGTGAGTACACATGATGAATACCACTATAATTCTCTATAACAACCAGAGGTGGGATTCGATTATTGAGGAATCCCATATTCGACAATTGCTCCAATAGATACACATCAAATACTACCTTATCTAGGATATGGTAAGTCGATGAGAAAGGAGGCTCCATCGCACTGAGACGATGTACAGGTCAGAGCCCTAGGGAAAGATCAAATTTGTGATTTTCCCAAATGATTTGGAGTCATCGAGAGACCTTTGTAAAAGGGTCCTACATGTTGCATACATTGAGCTCTGGGAGCTCTCAGGGGCTTGCGGTTCTTACTGGAGCAACATACGACCATAGGGTGACTCACCCTCCCCTGGTGGTGTGCACTAGAACAAGATGATTCGCTCTCTTGTGGAACAGGATGATTCGCTCTCCTGTGTAGCAGGATGATTAGTTCTCCTGTGAGGCCTGGATTGATTTGTTCTCCATGGCGATTGTAGAAGGATTGATGTGTTCTCCTATGAGGCTTGGACTGATGTGTTCTCCATGGTGATTGTAGCAGGATTGATGTGTTCTCCTGTGAGGCCTGGATTGATGTGTTCTCCATGGCGATTGTAGCAGGATTGATGTGTTCTCCTGTGAGGCCTAGATTGATGTGTTCTCCATGGCGATTGTAGCAGGATTGATGTGTTCTCCTGTGAGGCCTGGAGTGATGTGTTCTCCATGGCGATTGTAGCAGGATTGATGGGTTCTCCTGTGAGGACAGGATTGATTAGTCTCATGTCGAGGCATCTACCCATGCAGTCTGGGACTCATGGGAAGTACCTCTCATCTGATCAATGAGCAGGGAAATGAAGTTAGGGACCATAGTAGTACTGATGGACACATCGTTGTATCTACCGTACTCCCTATGCTAGGATGACCTCCATTGATCTGGGATCAATGATACTGGTCTCGGACCAGTGGTAGGAGTTGTACCATACTATGATGCTGACTTCGGGTCGGTTGAGATTGGTCTGGGACCAATGGTACATACTCTAAGACTAACTTCGTGTTAATGCAGGACTGGTCTGGGACCAGTGAGAGTGGTACATACTATGACGCTGACTTCAGGTCGGTTGAGACTGGTATGGGACTAGTGATACCCTCTCTAAGCCTGTGATACTGGTCTGGGACCAGTGGTAGGAGTGCTACCCACTATGACGCTGACTTTGGGTCACTTGAGACTGGTCTGGGACCAGTGGTATGCACTCTGAGATTGACTTCGGGTCAATGGAGAATGTTATGAGACATTCTCGATCAATTATTCTTCTTCATGGTTCAGCAGAGCTAAGTTGAGCAGAGCAAAGCTAGTAGAGCTAAGCAGAGAGGAGCAGAGCCAACAGAGCTGAGCAGAGCCAGCAAAGTTGAGTAGAGCAGAGTTGAGTAGAGTTGAGCAGAGCTGAGCTGAGGTGAGTTGGGCAGAGCAATGCAGGGCACTGATGGCAGAGATAGTACAGTCATACTTATGGATCAATGGATGGAGTTCTCCCTAGTTGAGAGGGAGTGTTAAATTGGCAACTAGGTCCAAACTCCATGTGGTTCAGCTTATTTATGGTAGCTGATATTTTTATTGGATCCCTCTCGTCGAGAGGTGTAGGATTGATCCAAAGATCATCTGATTCCGATAAGTATTTATGGAGATATGAATTTATTTAGATTATGGCTTTATTATCTAGCCGACCAGCCCTTACATAGGTTCAAGAAGCCCAAACATCATGTCTATTCAACCTATACGTTTTAGTATAAATTGGCAAGGACTTGAAGTCATTTGCACACACATTCTTCCTGTGATCTCCTTTCCACGTCTTGGGTTTTTGGTGAAGGAGATACACTAATGAAGAATGTCCTAGCTGCAGTCACAGTCAACGTAATACCCTAATTCATGGAGATATATATACGATGAAATGGCACAGCATGGAAATCTATATATACATATATATATGCACAACATTCAAGGGATACATATGCGGCTATATGTATGAACAACATGGAAAACGCAGATACGCTGTTTACGAAGAGACATATACACGCTGTCATGAAAACACCTTACACACAGTTATGTTGATCATGACATTTATACACAGGTCATAAACAATGAAAACAAATATGTTGGGTCATGAATCCATAGGCAAATGGAGATACCCTATCCGTAGTAAATAGAGACACCCTATACATTGGTCATGGAAACGTATTAGATGCAGTGATCTACAAATTAAGTCAAGGCATGAAGCCATTGTCCAGGCATGAAACCGCAGAAGAAAATGTCGTAGTCAAGGGATCGCTGAAGCAACCATAAAAACACAGAACTCATATTCGGATGGTTCTGAGATTGGAAGAGGAGCCGCTGTGATATGAAGGAACCCACAGTCTATACGCACTGTCATAAAGACCTTTCTACACAGTCAAAGGAACTCCACACGCAATCATGGAGCAAATGCACAGATACGTGTGATAGCAAACGCACAGCTACATGAACCCTAATCCATTGTATATATGCGCTATGAATAATGTCATGACCATAAACCGTAGTCAAATACATGAAGCCGCAGTCAATACAGAAGCCGCAGTCTATATATGAAACCGCAGCAAATACATGAAGCCGCAGTCAATACAGAAACCGCAGTCTATATATGAAACCATAGTCATGTCTTGTGAGGAGGTCTAGAAAGGAGACCTGCAGCTAAAGGAGACCTGTCCATGAGAGGAGCAAATCCGCACCATGTATAGATACACAGTCATACACAGTCAATGAAAAGTTGTGACGAGGGTTTCAAGCAATGCCAAGTGTTGTTGTAATAATGACAGTAATAGTTACATTCTCAGCATATTAACGCAGTCAATGAGAAGTTGTGATGATCAGTGACAAAGTCATGATCTAATTCTTGTGAAATCATGATCTCATTGCAGAGATCACCTCTAGGGTAATTTCAAGGGACTGTCATGGTGCAACAATGATGATAACAACAATACTAAAGATATCAGTGATGAAGTGTGACAAAGGGCTGCATGATGATGGAAGATGTCGCATCATGGACAGCATGATGTATGGGCAATATGATGAGATCACAAGCAACATGATGATGCATGATGCAACATGATGGTGCTACATGGTAAGGTGTAGCACATGGACGAGATGCAGCACGATGATAGGTGAAGGAGTCACCTTGGAGAATCAGTTGAAGCAAAATGGCTTCAACTGATCTCATTGTTATACGAAATGATCTATGCTAGATCTAGATAAGTCAAAGTGTTGACTTCTGTTGTAAATGTACTATCTCTCTCTCTCTCTCTCTTTCTCTACTGAACTTTGAAGAACATAAAGAAGAATTGATCAAGGATTTCCCCACACATTGTGGGGTTTGTCCCTGGCTAGCGCCACACCTTGTGTCCTCTTGTCTTGGCTTGTATTTTGCGATTTATATTTATGTTCTATCTGCAATTGAATTTATGCTGATGTGATTGCTAATATGGAAAAGAATTTGAATAAATTGCTCTAGCATAGAACATACCAAAAAATAACAAAAATGTTAGGGATATTTTTATGAATGAGTCCGTATCAAATAAAATGTTAGAATAGATGCCCTAAAAAAATGAAGGCAAAAATAAAATGTTAGGTTAGAAAGAAAAGAAAAAATAATAAACTATGAAAGTGGTGCAAATCCAAATGCCACTACTCTTAGTCCAGTTTAGTTTTGCAAATAAAAGTTGTGAGCAGATTGTTTAAATGGCACACAGTTTATACAATCCAATTGTACAGTTTAATCATAACTGGATTTTATTTAAATTTTTTATCAATAGGTAGCAAATAAAATTGGCTCAACAGTTTAATCTTAGCCAATGGAGGAAATAAGGGATAGAAGTAGATTGGTCATTAAAAGGAAATATTGAGTTGTTAGTCTAAATGCACTTGGAGAAATAAGTGAAAATGTTAGGAGAGTAAAGGGTAGGTAGACATATGAGATATAATTGCAGCATCAAAGGATTTTATTCTAAGTTGTAACATTGGAAATGTATGTGTATGATGATGGGTTTTAATTAACCCTAAATTCTAAGCACCAACGTTATTCTGTAAATATCCTAACTTCATTCATCCATTCATTTTCCCATAACCCACAATTGTCACATCTGCCATAAATCTTGACCCCACCATCACTTTTCACCTCACATTGTTAAATCCCTTTCATCTTACCTTACATCCCGCACACTCCCCCGAGATCTAATGACCCACATCACTCCTCAGCCCTCATTTGTCATCTGAACTTTATCGGTGGGAGGGTGGGTCCAAAGTGGGCAGTTTTGGAAACCACCCTCTTAAACTACTTTTCCCTCATTCCAGTCTTTCGGGGCTTAAAATCCCAAGACAACTTACAACCTAAAGTTGCTCCCGAACGCAGTTTACATTTGACTGTTTACCGCCACTCCAACGTCACTGTCCACATTCGCTCCATGTCACTTCCTCTGTACAATCAACTGCCATCTATCCCTTATTCATTTAATTCGCAACTCCCGCAAATTTATGCCCCATAGACCTGTTTATCAGTCACGTTGGATAATTAATGAGGATTTAGTCGTTCATTAAACAACCCCGCTCCATTTTTGTTCATTATAAGCCCTATTCCTTCATGAAAACTGTTACACAGTATAATTATGAAACTCAATTCATCATTGGAGATTTCGTGCTTACAGCCTAAACAACAGACTCATCATTCAACCGAATTCGTCATTCTGTTCAAAACCAAGTCGATATCCAGGTCCACCTATCTACTTTCAGTTATACCATTTTTCTGTTATCACTGTGTTTCAGACCAATTTCTTCCATTTATGTCACTTTCAACCTGTAATTCACTTGACAAAATGCCTCCTAAGGGAAAAAGAAATTGTAGAAATCCCAAATCCTCTTATTCATCCACAAGTTGACTTCCATCATACTCCCTTGGTCGAAAAAGATTGTAAAATCATTGAGTCTTCCTCTCAATTTGATTTATATGAAATTTATTGTTTGATGGAGGATCAATTAATTAATCAGACAAATGAAATAAGACTTTGGGACTCCCACCTTCCCCACTACATTTCCCCTCAGATACACAAAGCACCTGAATTTGTCAGGAAATTCCATGAATCCTATGATCCCACTCGAAGAGCAATCATCTCACCCACAGGAGGAATCCTTTGTTTCATCAATGCTGAGTCCATTGAAAAGATGTTACAAGCCCCAACTATTGCACCAACCCATCCTTTTTCTCATGAAAGCCTGATAGAAAATTATCAAAAGCTAGATTTTACTAAAATATCCCAGACTCTTTAACTTTTCCTAGCTATAGATAATCCTACACCTAAAAGAAACCCTCCCTATGATTCACCCATGTTCCCTGACAGAACCAAGAAAATCACTACTATTTTGCCCTGCTGCTTGGTTACAATTCTGATCAATATGTTAATGAAGCCATCCTAGGTTTCTTGTCAATATTTTCTGCTGATTCCAAACCCAATGTTCTCTATAACTTTAGCCAACTCCTAGTTGAAGCCATACATGAGAAATTTGTCCAGTTTAACACTGAAGAAGTATTCAAGTATGCTTTAGTACTTGTATACCTTTTTATATATTTTTCAGGGAGACAAATTTCCATTCACCTTACAGAAACTAGATGAGGAAGGAAACCAACAATCAGTGATCTTTTGGACTTCAATGGAAATGAAGGACAAACAAGAATTTACATATAAACTGTTCATAGAATTGTTTATTCATCTAGCTATTAGTCTTATGAGAAACACTCCAGTACCAAGAATCAGTGATGAAATTGTGAAAGTGTTGCAGCTAGTTGATCAAGCCACAACAGGAGATTGGTGTCTTCACCAAAACTATACAGAAATAACGGTTTATGGTTGTGAGCTTCCACCCTACAAACTCACCAAGTAACTCCCCATCATAATATTTGGATTGGAATATATTAGGTAGAGGTTAAATGCAGATGAAGTACACTTTGTGGCTACAAAGAAGAAATCACAATTCAAGCTAAAAGCTCAGGTCAGTCCATTCATCTGCAACACTAGAGCATTAGGAGAAGAAGTAGACAGGTTATTAAAGGAAATGAAGTTTGTCTTAGTTTCACTTGGTTTTATGACCCAACGGGAGTGATTTCTAAACTCAAGGTTGAAAATAAGTTTACTACATATCACCACACAGACAAACCTTAAATAGAGCATTGCAAAAATCAGTTGGAATGGAAAGAGAACACCCTTCAAGAAGTTGAAGAGAAGGAAGTTTCTACTTCAAATGTACAAACTCCACTTCCATAGGAAAAGATAGCTAAACGAGGAAGGGAAGAATAGTCATCCCCTACAATTGAAGCATCAAGGCAGGGCTTTAGGATTGTGCATAGAAAGAAGAGACCTAGGATCTCTGTGATTGTTGGTGCAACAAATGAGCCTCAGAAAACAACATTTGATGGACTTGGAGAGACTTTGCTCTATACACATTCTAGTGAACAATCTACCCTGTCCCCAACTCATTCCACTACTTCTCAATAACAACAGGTAATTCAGACCAGTGGAAGCATTCAGAAGGACAAGGAGGAGGGAATATTTCATGTTTTTAGTGAGATTAAAAAGAAGAATGAATAATTGAATTCGAACACCTATACCCAATTCTAGAAACATTCCTCCAGCTCTCAAGCCAAACTTCTTTCAGTCTTTGACTCTAAGAAGGGAAAGATGCAGATGCCTTTCCTGTAAGCTCAAATTCCATATCCCAGGACTCCTGCACATTATCATAAACAATACTCATTTGATTTTAATGTAAAATATGTACATCCAATTAACCAAATTGACATGCACAAACAGACTGGCCAGATTATTTCTTCCACTTTAACTCGTACTGCCATGACTTTGTCAAAGTTGCAGGTCACCCTAGCCAATACACAGTCACAGCTCAAGTTGGAAAAAGTTTCCTCACTGGAAAAGGACACCAAGATCAAATCTTTGGAAGATTTGGTGCTGAAGATGGGATATGATCCCTCAAACATAAATGCATCAGAAGAACTTGTCAAGAAGAAAAATGTTGAGCTCTCAGCATTAAGGAAGCAACTCAAACTGCTAGCTTTTAAGGATCCAATGACCAAGGAGATTGAAGAAACCAAGACTCAGAAATATGACATGATGAAGCTCATCATGGAACAAAATCTGCAAATAAAATAGACAGAGGAGCAAATGGAAAAAATGGTCAAAGAGAAGCAGGAAGCTGTGAAGAGGACTCAAATTCCAATGGATGTAGTTCCTCTTTCAACAATCTCTATAACCATAGTTTCTACTTTAGGCACAACACCAACTACAGGTATAGCAGAAGGAGTTGAACAACTTGTAGAAGTTGTTCAGAATCTGTCCATTCAGACAGTTGAAATTAATAATTTGTAGGATGAATTGAAGGAATTAAAACATATGAAGGGAGTTGCAGACAGTTCACATGCAGCCGAGTTGCAGAGGACAAAAAGACAAATTGAAGTTTAGTAGAAGGAAATCAAAGAATCTTACCTTGGAAACAAAATAGGTTTGGAAAAGGAGATTCTATGGGAAGAAATTACTAAATCAATCAAGGATAATCTTTGATCAAAAAGACCTATTGGAAAAAGCTCAGGAAGCTGTTAAAACTATTTCTAAAGAGCATGAGGACATGCCATAAATTGCTTCTGAAATAATAAAGTTCCTGAATACTAAAGATAGCTATGAGCTTGAAGAATTAGGTATAAATGACAGGACAACAACTATACTGGAAGTAAAGAATATCATTACCAAGAAAAACCTCATCCTTCAATTGAAGGAAAAGTGCAGCAGTGTGAATACCATAGTTCAACGATTTTTCAACAGGTTAGAACCCTTGACCAGCAAGGGTTTTCCCTCTATGCTTGTGATAAATGACAAATTAATGCCTATTGAATATTATGTTGGAAAGCTTACAGAGGTAGGCACCAATGCAGCTTCAATTACAAACATAAGAGGTGCAGCAACACCAAGGTTTGTGTTGAATGCACTCAGAGATTCATTTTTCATTCTGAATGAAATCAGACATATATTTCCAGTAAAACCCACTTTTAGTAAATATGCAAAGATGGATGAAGTTTATAGAATGGTAACTAAGTTATCTATCCCAGATAAGAAACGCTCGAAAGAATTAACTGATTTACTTGACTAAAAGAGTGATCAAACAACATTCAGTGTTTTCGGGAATAGTCATCACCAACTCAACAGTTCTCAGTTTTTCCAACAATAGTCATCAACAACTCAACACCAAAATAGTGACAGATTGACTATCGGTTTATATTCCTGATTTTGTATTTATCTATTTTTGTAAAATAGTTTAAGATATTTTCTCAGTTCTAAGATTGTATAAATAACTCTCTTCCACAAGTCATTAAATGGTTTCACCCTTGAAGAAGCATTTCTAAGCATTAAATGTACTTAACTTTTCTGAATCATTAATACAAAAGCAAACGATTCTGAATTCTGATTCACACAGTTTCATTTTTACTATAAGTTTTCCAGTTTTATTTCACTGTGTTTTCTTCATATTCTTATGTTTTACAAAGATAACTAGGTAGGAGTAATTGTGTTTCAATTTATTCCTATAAGCTTTTGAAGTGATCATCCATAAAGAGAATGAATTATATAAATTGTTTGTTTAATTAATTCCCTCTAAATCATAAAATCATCACTATCTTTTGTAAGCTTAAGCATAATTTGTTAAACCTTCTAAACATAGTTTAAAGGTTTTCTCACATATGATTATTTAATTTTCAATTTGAAGACTGTGATAGTCATATCATCTCTCTATTTTTGCTCACCACCATACAAGCTATATCACTCTGTGAATTTTAATAGTAGCCCTCTATTTAAATATTAATACTATTCAAAAGGTTAGGCATCACTTTTTTAAATCTGCTTCATACATTGGTCCTCCAAATTAAAACAAAACCCCCAAAACAAACATCTAAGATGCCCTAGCATGATAGCTTATCATTATCATCTCAGAGATACAACATCAATTTGGCGTTGTTGCCAAGGACTCGATTTTCATTAGGTTTCCTTGGGTCAACGATATTATTCCTATTCCTTTAAGGTGATTAAAGGTCTAGATAGGTCAAAATCCTCCACCTGGAAACTCCACTTTACCAAACTGGCACCTTTTAAGCACACTAGATCCCATCCTGAATCTGACATAGTCAGTCCTCTATCAGATCCAGAAAGACTTGTGAGAAAGGCCAATTCTAGAAGAAGACATCGACCATTTTCTTCTACTTCAGCCTTGCAGCCTGAAGATATATTACAATTTGACCCTTATAGTAACATCCCATCCAATCCAGAGTACACTCACTTCTCACCAAGGGTTGTTGAACTCTTGAATAGGGGAGTTGATTTCAAATCAGATTTCCTTATTCATTCACTTGAATCTCATCCAGAACCCCCACTTCCACTGGGATCACCTAAATCTGAGTCTGACCTGGGTGTTCATTTACCTGAATACAAAACCTACAGACTTTATATCCCCCACAACTGATTCATTGCATTCCACCGTTGAACAACCATCATCTTATACTTCTAAACAACCTAAAGGGACCTTTGCTATATATTCAAATCCACTCTTTGAAACAAAAGAGGATATTCATTCTCAAGTCCACAAGTTAGTTATTAAGACTCCTTTAAAATCATTCAGGACATCCCCACCTTCTTTATCTCCTCCTTCTTCACCCCCACATAGTAATTCTCCCCCTCTTTCACCATCTCCCTCTTCCTTATCATCATCTTCACAAAATTCTCATTCATCATCTTCTACTATGGAATTTCAACCTGTTGGAGAGGTAAATCCCCTCTACGGATAGAGGCGATCCCTACTAGCCCAGAACGGGTCTAGCAACAATCAAACAATGCTATCACGCAAGTTCCTAATTGCAAATAAAGAGTAGGTGATGAAGACCTACTTTAGATCCAAAGCTTTAGTTCGTATGAGAGATGGCGCTCGCGTTCCTTTGCCTTAGCCGGTCACGATCCTCCACTATCCACGTGAATGGACACCTGCACACAAAGAGAACAAACACAAACCCAAGCGTGAAATCTAATATATGCAATTATACATCAGTCAGGAAGGATATAAATCAACATCAACCATTACAAGTACAACGAGAATGAACCATAATGATAGTCATCTATTATTAATAATCAACAAAGGAGAATACAACCAGCGTCCTGACGTCAAGTCCTCCTTTGGCTGGGTGCTCAGCTACATAAGTCTTGCAAAAGCTTGAAGGGGTGAGGGACAAGCTCTCTCTCTCTTTAGTGACAAAGTCTCCTTACTTAGGGAAAGCCTTATGGATACAAAGAAGGCTTCTTGCAACTCCAACCTTTTGATGTCTTCCTTTCAGCACAAGTATTGCCACAAGATTCAAAGCTATTAGAACCCGAACTAGCTTGTCCAAGCCATGGGAACAAGCTTTTATAGAGGAGAAGGAAGAGATAAGGTCAATCCCCCACAATCATGGATTTGGCTTCATCACTTGGAAACTTCCATGGAACGGTGGCAAACAACTTTCCATCCAAGGAGATTCGAAGCCAAACCATCCTCACTCAAATTGGAATCAGTTTGGTGAATGAGGTGGATAGAAACTTCGGAGGTTTGAGTGGTTAAGAATTTTGCCCAAACTGGTTGGCGCGATTGCTTCTCTGAGACAGAGCGCCAATGGCATGTTGAAAATAATACTGAGAGGGGGGGTGAATCAGTGTTATCTAGTTCTTTTAACAAATCTTCCTTATTTATACTTTGAATTATTTTGCATATCAGTACCATAAAATAATGAGCAAGAAAAACAAACAGTCACATTAAAGAACACCAGATATAAGGTGGAAACCCAATGTGGGTGAAAACCACCTGCTGCAATATGTCTCTATCTTCTTTCAAATTAGAAACTCCTTTTACAATGGTCTTGTACTGGTGCAGTCCTTTACCATTACGTAGGCTGCAACCCGCAGAGAGCTACAACTCTCTCTCGTTTTCCAGTCTCTCCTGGAAGGGAGCTACAACCCCTACTTCTTTTCTTTCAAGGACCACTTTTCATAAATTTTCAAACTGGATCCATAAACATCAAATGATCATCAAGTACCCGTAAGTCACCCAGATAACCAGATCCACAATAAATGTAAACTGAACCCAGAACACCTTATCAAGAAAAAAAAATCAGTCAACAAAAGATCTTAAGACAGATACGAAATTTTCTTTTCTCTGGCCTGCGTCGCTACGCACTTCACCTT
>APFE030632242.1:0-18378 GCA_000404065.3 Pinus taeda | reverse complement strand
GTTAAATTAATAGTAAAATAATTGTTATTACAAATTATTCATAAATATTAATTAACTTGTCTTTACAATTTAATTTAAAAATCAATTTAATACTAAATCACCAATTATGGATTATCCCAACTCTATTTTGCTCTGCAAAAGAAAGAAGTCCTATTTAAAATGAGACACCATCTGAGAAATAAAATTAAAAGTTTTGTTCCACATTCCCATGCCTTTACAATTTAATTTAAAAATCAATTTAATACTAAATCACCAATTATGGATTATCCCAACTCTATTTTGCTCTGCAAAAGAAAGAAGTCCTATTTAAAATGAGACACCATCTGAGAAATAAAATTAAAAGTTTTGTTCCACATTCCCATGCCTTCATTGTCACAAACACAATTGCATTCAACTCTATATCAATTATGTACAATTCCCATGAACTTTGTAGGAGACAATTGTTTGTGCAAAACAAGTTTTTTGGAATTGACATCTCATTGAGTTAAAACTAAGTTTCTCCATATCAATTTGAACTAAACACCGCCAAAGAAATAAAGTTATGAAACTATATTATAACCAATAAATTAAAGCGCTCACAAAAAAATAATATTTTTACCTTTTTTTGTAAAACTTTAATTAATCATCTGACACCTTATCGTCATCATCATATTTTAATTAGCTATATTTAAATTAAACACCCAATACCAATACTACTATGTAGCACTTGTTAATTTATAATGTTGAAAATAAATAATAAAACTTCTCTTTCTCTTATTAAATAAATTTCATTTATTACGCCACATAAAGGCGATATATTTCATAATTCATGTGAGGAATGGATGGCTAAAAGGATTCTGACTTGAGACAGACCACAGGATTTGGTTGCATTGTTTTATGGATTGAACAGATTTTGGTTGAAGTGTTTAGATTGGATGGAGGATGGTTTTTTCAACGGTAGAGTTACATAAAAAAAACCAGTTTTATATCAGGAGTTGTTTAATTATTTTGTTTGAGAGTTTAGAGTTAGAATTAGGTGATATAATTATATTTAAATCTTAAACACTTTGATATCAATGTTTACCGAATAAACCTGAGATTACAACAAATTTTGGCAGATTTCCAAGTAAATTTGAAAAATATGAAAAAGCACTTTATGTAATGCTGTACAGTTAATTTTCTGGGCGGTGGATTGCTACAGTTGATTTTCTGGGCGGTGGATTGCTGCAGTTGATTTTCTGGGCGGTGGATTCCTGCAATTCAACGTAGTCTTTGGTTATGAGAATGTGTTGGTAGATGATAGGTTATGAAAAACTTCACCCAATTTAGACGTGAGCAACGAGAAAAATGGCAAGAATATTTCTGCCAAGTAAAACATGCCAAGCTGGTTATGTGTTGCTAGTATCCATTATTGCCAAAACCTTGGAAAATCATTACAGGAAACCTGTCACTTCCCACCTATGCGATTGTCGTGGCGGCAATCAATGGAGTCCGGCAGCAATCCATAGCCAGCATGGATTCCTCGGTATCCGTATGAATTTTCACGACTCACAAACAGATTTTCTCGGCATCCAATTCCAGTTTCACCAGGTGCAGATCGGCTTTGCTGTCCAAAAGTGACACAGTAGGTTCCGGGTTCGAGCACATCGATGGCAATTTTCTGGTTTCTGAAGATGCGGTTATGGGCAGTGATATTGCTGGGTCTGTACTTGGCGGAGCTCTTGACCAGCGCTGCGGTTCATTTGGGTTACGGGCTTTATTTATTCGGCATTGCAGTGATGTTTGACATTGTGGAAATTCTTAATAATCATCGTCTGAAAAGTTTTAGGGTATCGCGGGCACTGGCGGAGAGTTACAGCAAAGAAAAGATTGTAGTCTCTGAAGCGAGTAGAGATATAGTAAATCGATCCTATTTTGAGGGTTATGAAGTGGCTCCCATTGTGCTGGTTCATGGGATTTTTGGCTTCGGAAAAGGGGTGAGTTCGATTCCCAATGAGGTGCAGTTTAAGGCCAGCCCTAAGAATGCCTTTTGAGATTCGAAGGATCAACCATTGAACTTACGATGGAGTCCTAGTGATTAGGACTTTACTGGCTGAAACTTCTTTTTTAGCACTTTACATAAAGGATTCATCAGGACCTTATTATAGGCTTTTTCGGGCCTTTACCTGGTTTCAGTTTTTGTCTTTTCTGTTTTGGGGTTCTGAGTAACGGATGCTGTTGTTTGCAGAAACTGGGTGCTGTGTCGTACTGGGGAGGGGCTGAAAAGAAGGATGATCGTGTGCTTGTCCCTGATTTGGGTTCTCTGACAAGCGTTTATGATAGGTATATGTTTGTTTCGCATTCAAATATGCAATTTCGGAGTTCGTAAATTTAATTGATGTAACTGAACAAGTGGATAAACATAAATTCTCCCCCAAATCCAAAAGGAATTTACCAGACTTCATACTTTCACTTGATTAATTGGAACTTTAATCATGAACTTGCTCTCGACTTGCTCTCAAAAGTTTTGTTTCATTTTAAGACTACCCGGATTGCAGAAATTTTGAAAAAAAAAAATGAATTAGCAAGGAACTTTCCCTTATCCGGAAAAAATGGACTCGCTAGGAAAATTGAGTTTGTTCACTTATCAGTCAACTCACGGATTCACTTGGAAGGTTGAGTTTGTTCATTTATCAACTCACTAGTTAAATTGATTTCAGATGCCTAAAGAAATATGCATTTTATTGTAAGCTTTTGTAGAGTTTGATGCATTTTCAACTCATTTTTAAGTAACTTGATGTGATTCACAGTCTATGGTGTGTCGAAAGCACTTGGGCTTTAGCTTTAAGTGTGATGCATTTGAGTTATTTATTGATTTTGATTTGGCTAAGCTTGGGGGCTCAAACTTAATTTCATGCTCATTAGCTGCCCACATGCTCACCATGCTTTAGGAGGTCTGCACCAGCGGTATCAGTTTACTCATAGTGGTCCAGGTTACCCGGAGTACTCTCAGAACTACCCCTTCCAAAAGGATCTGAGGAAGTTGTTGAAAATAGGAGATCGATTTTCTTTAGATAAGAGGATCATCTACATATTTTCAAAACCTTGTTCTTCACCTTTCAGGTTGAATCCTTCTGACAAGCAAGCAAATGGTGATTTACATTATTTGTTTTAGTTAGATAAAAAGATCGGTGATTTGTTGGGTTGATCAGGACTTAGTTTGGCTGATCAAGTCTTCACTGGTTGGGGAGGTTGATGAATAAGAAACGTTTATCAATTCACCTTTACACACCTCACTGTGGCTTGGGAGATCTGAATCAACCGCCTATGAATGATTTTATCCTGTCTGTCTATATGATTCTGCTTACTATTCCCTCTGACCAAAGGCACTTTGCAACTCGCATTTTGCAAATAAATCCAACAAAATATCTCGAAAACTGGGGTGGGTGGTAAATGGTAAAAGCCAGATAGTCTGCCTTTGCATGCCGTGAAGAGTGAGCAGGCCCCTACATGTGTGAGCGACGAGTCATTGTTTGAAGTGAAGTCTGTGTATGATATGATTTAGACTTTGGTTTGAAGTTCCCATTGTTGTGTTTTACTAGTTATTCCTTCATTGTCGCTCAACCTGAGTATTCTTCTTTTGTAATGCCAATTATGATTTACTTTTTGAATTTCCATTCTTGTTCCTCATAGATATCTATTGTAGATCACGAAAGGTGGGCTGCCTAAAGCTGTAACTCTTTCATCACTAGATCCTTGATCTCGTGCACATCTTTCAAAATTCTGTGCACATTTGACTTGTTTGGTTTTCTGCTCTGCAGTTTAAATTCTGTGTTCTGTTTTCGGTCACCGGTACATAAAATACGGTGAGCTCAAATACAATTTTATTGATCAATTCTGTTTCTAACCCTGCCGAGAACAAGTATAGGATGTCTCGCTCTCTCTCTTTACTTTCTAAATATGCTATATACATTTTAAATTTCCTGAAGGTCCCCACAGGTGTGTGCGTAGTGGCAAGCAGTGAGATAATTGGGCTTATGTTAACATGAAGACCCTGGTTTAAATCTCGAGTAGGTGTGGATGAGACCATGTGCAAGCACGAGGTGATTTTGATGCTATAGAAATACTCCTCATAGTGTGACTGCGTAGCTGAAGGACAGCTGCATGTTACCATAAGCAGCATTCGCAAGAAAAGGTTTCCTAAAGGCACTATAAAAGCTGATATGCCAGAAGAAATTATGTAATCTGCTGTAACATTCCATTTGGTTCTATCTTAAGTCTGTGCTGCATTTGGTCTCAGCTTTAAACTCTTGTTTAACTCAATCCATTTTCTCAGTCTAGGTCTATCCTTAAATCAATTCATTTGTGTTTAGCTGAAGACAACATTAGGTATGGCGGTATTTGGGTGCTCGGTAAAGTTGATATTCAGACTAATTCGGGTTTTGTTTTAAATTTCTGGTCTGGTTTAATGGTTGACACTTTGTTTTCATTCTATCTTCAATATTGCCTGTGACATCTGAGCTCTGTTACGATCTATGGTGTGATAAAATCTATGCATTTCTTTAATACTGGCACTAGCAACTTTCTTTGCTTGTGTTTTCGCAGGGCTCGAGAGCTTTTCTACTACTTAAAAGGTGGAACAGTAGATTATGGCGAAGAACACAGTGCCCAATATGGCCATGCCCGCTTTGGCAAGAATTACGAGCAAGGTAAATGAATATAAGAGTTCAGCCTTTAACTATGAAATGTCTTCCACAAATATCTTGGTTGAAACTAGAAGCATTCATTGCTTTGATATGAATTTTTACAGGCCATTATTCTGAATGGGATGAGAAACATCCAGTGCACTTTGTTGGGCACTCTTCTGGTGTTCAAGTTGTCAGGGTCCTGCACAATATGCTTGCTGAAAAAGTAATCCAGTCACTCATTAGTTCAGCCTAAATTTGCTTTTCCATTGGTAGCAACGCTGGAAAGTTGACAAATTTTTCATTTACGGTGCTAGAATTATCTTTATGCAGGCATTCCAGGGACATGATAGCAGTTCCGAAGGTTGGGTGCTGAGTGTTACCTCTTTATCTGGTGCTCTCAATGGAACAACTCGTGTCTACCTGGACGGAGTGCAGTGAGTTTCTCAGAAATTGTTTGCTTGTTTGTTTTATGATTTCTTTTCAGAGTACCCCTGTTCTTGCTTTGGAATTTCAGATTCCCGAACTATGTATTAGTATTGGGCGATGAATATATACCTAGTGGTAGAGTAATAAATGCTATATAGGCTGGGATATACAATGTTGAATTTGGAGCATCAGATAGGAGTAGAGTAACAAATGCTGTATGTCTCAGCCTTCTATGAAGCATTTATTACTCTTTTGCTGGGTTCATATTGATTGTCTATTGGGCTTATATCTTGTTTCTACTGACATAATTGTTTCCATGTCACCTATTTTGATACTTGTGCTTAAACATCCTTCTCTTTTGGGGCATTGTAGGCCAGAAGATGGAAAGACAATCAAACCCTTCTCTCTGTTACAGCTGTTGCGTGTGGGAGTTATTATATATGATTGGTTGGACATTGCTAGGCTGAAAAGCTACTACAACTTTGGGTTTGATCATTTTAACATGACTTGGCGAAAGGTTGGGATTTCCGGGCTTATACAGAGTCTTCTAGGAAATGTTGGACCTTTTGCTTCAGATGATTGGACTCTTGTAGATTTAAGTCTACAGGTCTCAGCTGAACTCAATTCCAAACTCCAGACTTTTCCAAATACCTACTATTTCAGGTGGGGACTGCTGCATTTTTGGCCCACATTTGATAGAGACAAGTCTATACTTGAAAATAAGATAGAGATGTTCAAAGCCCATAGTACTTGTTACATTCAAGTCTTCCTCTTTCATTGGAAGCAATTATAGTTTTATGTAGAATGCATGTAATATGCATTAGTGGTGGTTAAAAATTCTGAATTGAAGGATTGACTAAACATTGATGTTTCAAACCACTTTTGCTTGAAACAGCTATGCCACGATAAAGACACGAAAATTGTTTGGAGTCACCATGCCTTCAAGTCTGTTTGAAATTCATCCTCTTTTCGTTCTTAGGACGCTGCAGATGAGCCAGTGGTGCTATCCCAGCAATCTGCCACTTCCTTACAAAGGTTACAAGTGAGTGATTATTGAACAGACAGATTTCTTTCCTGCTTGCTTGAGCAATTGGTTATGTTGTTACTACTATTAACCCCAAATTTCTTAACAGTGACGAGGATTGGCAAGACAATGATGGAGCATTAAACACAATCTCGATGCTTTATCCCCGCTTTCCTGAGCCCCATCCCCACTGCTTGCTAAGTCCAGAATTAATGGATGGTCACTCGTTGCAACCAGGTGTTTGGTAAGAACCAGAAAATAACTTGTCTCAAGCTTTGAGAAAGACCTAATTAAGATTTCTAATTTGTGAGATTGACAGGTATTATACAATTGTGGAAGCTGATCACATTCTCTTCGTTATCAACCGAGAAAGAGCAGGGATACAATTCGATATATTGTACGATAGCATTTTTCAAAGATGCCGAAAGCAGACCAGAGTCATTAGTGCTGTTCCTTCTGTTCACTAGGCAATGGATCATATATGCTGTAATGTGAAGAATTGTATGTGCCACTTATCTAGATTTGATCAAAGAAAGTAGTGCAATCTGCTCATGCTGTAGTTCAAAGAAGACTAAAGTTCATAAAAAGTGACGGAGAGTATTGGTTGAAATATTCTTGTGGCATTTCTTGCGACATGGATGGCCCTGCAATATTTTTAGTTGTTTAAACCAGAAAAATTTACTACATGGTTAGTTTATTTTAAATATAGGTATGTAAATAAAACTTGACAATTCGAAAAAGTAACTTGTTAGGGTTTATAAAGTGTAGGTATTCTCTCTTACTAGATCTTTCTGGTTGTTGAATATTCTTAACTATTTTTTATATATATAAGAAATATGAGTTTTCAAGTCCAAGGATGTGTCCCAATAGTTAGGTGGGGGAGGTTTGGTCCCACAGGCCTTGTGGTCAAATCTTGGGCAAGACTATGTTTGCCTTAGAGTTTGCTTCAAACATGATTTATTCAATTGCAAAGAAAGGAAATATGAGTTTTTAGTGGACCCTTGATTGTAATATAATTTGGTTATGTATTGATATGAAAGGGGTATATTGGAAGAATTATTACAAGGTTGTAATATAATCTGGTTATGTATTGATATGAAAGGGGTATATAGGAAGAATTATTTATAATGGAGAACCATGAAGTTGGTAGTATATATATATATCTTAATGTTTACTCTTTTAAGCAATGAGAGAATTGCACTTTAATTTTTTTTTGCTTAATAGAAAGGAAGCTAAGATGAATTTAAAAAGGGTCTGTGCCATGCAAAATATCTTCCTTATATGTCTATTGATAAGTGGCTATGATAAACACCATTTTAAATTGTTGCTTATAAAAATTATGCAAAGTTAAGTTGAAAGAATGATTATAGTTCTTTCAACTTTGCATTTTATGAAAATCATTATAGTTATTTCAACTTGGCACTTTATGAGAGCCTTTACGAGAACTAAAACACATTTTTCCTTTCCCCTTCATTTTATAGAATTTGGCTATGAGAAATATGTTCTCACTTTAGATATTCCTTAACTTGAATATCATCTTCATGATAAAGTTGGGAAAAAAACTATTTTGAATGTGCCCCATTGTTAGGATTAGATCTCTACATTTTGTTGTCCTTTCTATCACACCTCCATTACCTAGAAAGCAACTATACTCTTAGGTCATGGTCTCATTTGGGTTGTGGAATTTTGAGTAGCATCATGATTAATTAAAGTGCAAATGACCTTCTTAATTTGTAAGAAAATAATTGTTATATTAGGTCATGGTCTCATTTGGGTTGTGGAATTTTGAGTAGCATCATGATTAATTAAAGTGCAAATGACCTTCTTAATTTGTAAGAAAATAATTGTTATATTTAATCATGCTTTGACAATTGGAAGCTTCTCATGGTACAAAAACTCATTTATTTATGTGAACTTATACTTGAAAATGTTGTTCAAGTTTAAAATATCTATGTGCACATGGAAGACCCAAGACCATTGCTAAGTTTTGCATGAGGAAAGTGTTCATTGCACCATGAGCAAGGAGTTTTGCATGAGGAAAGTGTTCATTGCACCATGGGCAAGGAGTCATATGGTGCCTATCCTAAACAATTAATCTTATCTTGATAATCTCAATTCCATTGGGGAAGGCCTCACCAATGGCTTCACAATGTTGTTAATGAATAGAGAGATGACACACATAGCTTCATCCTCTATCTAGTGGAATTATATGTCCCCAATTCTCACTCTTTGATGTAGACGCTAGTTGCAAATGAACACAACTCTATAAAAAACAATGGGCACTAGGAGTATATGCTCCATAAACCCCCGAAGAGAAAATTATATTAATTCATCATCATTCCTATGCATTTCTTTCTATTGTACAAATGGTTCCTTTATATAGTGTAATATCCCCAACCAATTGACATTATCCACTGAGGGTAATTGCCCATGGTTTCTCTGGAGCAATCAAGCTTTAAAAGGAGGAGAAATGAGAACATGACATGGATTTGGATATTTTCTCTTTGCATCTCAATTGAAGGCTCAGGCGAGTTTTCAACCCATTTGTCACTCCTCATGGGGCCTGATGACCATTCTAGTCTCGGGTCTCACCCCCGTCGGGGAAGTGGCCTCCTCCTCCACTATTGTCCGCATCCCTTCTAGGTGGTTATCTCTACAGGAGGGAGGCCAATCTTGTTGCATTTCCTGTCCCTATAACTCACCTCCTCGATTTGCTAGCAACTTTGTTGCTTTGTTACCTTTCTGATCAACATGCTCCGTGATCACATCATCAAAAAATGAGAGGTGGGATTGGATGTGTTCCTCTATCAATTCCAAGCGCCAACTTTTAATTACCTTTTCTGGGGGCGAGTTGTTGATAAGGCGCTAAAGCATAGAGATTGCTATTTGAGAATCCTTGGTGACCTGTAGTTTTGTGATTCCAAGATCCTTAGTCATTTGTAATTCTTTGTCCATAGCAAGATACTCTACCACGTTGTTTGTTGTGTGTCCACACGACGCTGCATATAACCTAGTCGCTCACCCTTTCTCATTCCGCATGATTCCCCCAAGGCCTGCTTTCCCAAGGTTGCCCTTAGATGCTCCATCGAAGAGCATTTGAACATGCTGGAGGACACCTTCTTTGATTGCAAGCGTCGGGGAGGAGGAGGGATAAAGGACTTTTGAGAAATACCTAGCGCCAAGAGGATGGTTTGCTCTCGTCCCTTTGCTTTCCAATCTTCGTTCTCCCATTAGGTGATGGTGAGGGTCTCTTAGATGTTCCGCTTGATAGTTGTCCAGACAGTGAGAGGATGAAAATGTTTTGAATGCAATATTTCTTTGTTCCTTGCTTTTCATATGTTCCATAGTACTAAACCCTGTGAGAGGCACCAAGCCCTGTTGATGATAGGATTTTTGAAACAGGACCATTGCCATGTTTCTATAGTTTCCTCAAGGCTTTAGTTGATCTGTTTGAAGCTCCGAAGAGCTCCGAGTGATGCCCGCAGACTTCCAATGCCTTTGGGCATGAATTTAAGAGATGGTCTGTCGTTTACTCCTCATTGTGACATAATGGACAGCATGATGGCCCACTAAAGCCTTTTTGTTGTATTTTGTCCCATGTTAAAAGTTTACCCAATCTTGCTAACCACAGGAAGAACGATACTTTAGGCCACAAGCAAGAATACCATATTTGTTTCCATATGGAGTCAAGATCCGGATTCCCTTCCAACGACATGAGGGAGTAGGCTTCCTTCAAGGTGAACATTCCTTGGGGTCTGTATCCCCAGCGCAGTTTATCTGGTTCCCCATTGTTGAGGATGGGTCATTGGTGAAGGGTTTCAAGGAGGGCCTCCCACGCCTTGTGGGGAATTTGAGGGGCCCAGTCTTGAGAGGTCTTCAATTCCCTCCATTTCGATTCTGAAAGTGAGTCCTTCCAAAAGTCCTTGATGAATTCCACTCTTCGCTGAGAGGTGAAATACTGAGCCATTGACAAGGACTGATCTTCATCTAGTCGTGGATGTTGCATCCAACGTTCATTCTAGAATTTGGCATTGCCACCATTCCTGATTTCCCAAAATCTATGAGTTCGGATGAAGGCTTGTTGGGTTTTAGCCCGGTTCCAAATCGAGGATCCGTTTGTGAGGTTTGGATGTTCTTGTAGGGGCTGTAGTCCGCCCTCGAGCCCATATTTGGCATTCCATATTTGTTTCCATATCTTGTGTCCCCCTTGTATCCAATGCCACCACACCTTGGCACTAAGGCCCTGGGATAGGATCTCTGTGTCTTTTAGGCCTAGGCCACCCTGGGATTTTGGTTTCCACAACTTGTCCCATGCCACGAATGCCCATTTTCGCTCGATTCGAGTCCTAGACTAGAGAGATTTTCGAAAATTTCCTATCATTTCTCTGTAGATGCTCTTAGGTGCCGACAATGCTAAGCGCCGGTATATCGAGATTGCCAGTAGAACCGTTTTCAACAAAACCAACCACCCTACTGAGTTAAGAGCCCTGTATGTCCAGCTAGAAAGTTTCTTATCAATACAAGATCACACCTCTTTCCAAATTGTAAGCTTAAGGGAATTGGAGACCAGAGGAACCCTGTTATATGAAATTTGCATCTACAGATAAACACATTTTCCCTAGGTGGGTAGCTACACCTAGAACAACAGAAAGAAAGTAGTTTAACCTTTTCCTATAGTAGATTGATGAGATGAAGGAACTTACTTGCAGCCTTTCGCTTCCTTGATCCCTTTTGAATTGCTCCCGTTGCTCCCACTTGAACTAAATCCGTTCAAAAGGTACCTGTGTCAACAGAAACAGAAACAAGAAATGATCAAAGAATACATGATCTATCTACTATAAACCAATGGAATCGAAGACATTGAAACACATAATCATCATAGATATGAACAAGAATATGAGAAAAAGAATAAACACTTTATTAATGTAGAAGGAAGAGTTTCACCCAATACAATTCGATCCCGTGTCACTCCTCTAGCTTTAGTCCAACCCTTGCCACATCAAAAGCACACCAATCCAGCAACATAACATTGTTTGACATGAACTCAAATCTCAAATCAACAAAATTTCTCTACAAACTTCAGATTTTAGCCCCCTTGATCACTATGACGAGTGCGCAATTTATAGGAAATGGAGGTGGTTTTGTCATAAATGAGGGTATTGAATGGCCTTCCAAACTTGGAGTTAGTTTCCATGGAGCAAGGGATGAGAGGATAGGAGGTTAATGGATCTTTACCCTATCCAATTTCGAGCTCATAGGAGATAAGAGATGGGATCCTTCTAGAATCATTTAGAATGAAGGACTATTCCCAGAACCCTATGCAAATTTCACTCAATCTCGCCCAACACAGGTCAAAGATGGCCTAAGTGCACTGCAATGCAGGCCACAGTGGGCCTGCCTGCATTGCAGCGCACTGTCTCAAGGCTTGGGCTATGCTGGTGTCCCAAGGAGGCATTTCAGGAAGGCTTTTCACGCCAGGAAACTTTCATAGAAGGAAGCATTCAATGAGTTGACTTGTCTAGGGCATGTAACAATTGAAATAGGGTTTTATGAGCCCCAATAATACTGATCTGAGTGTCGGGAGTGATGTGCCCAAATAGACCTGTAACAAACCCCTAGATAAGTATTGGGAAGCACTCCCAATCTGAATCCCAGGGTTCTAGCCAGGTGGTTTCAGACTCATGGATGAGTATTGAAGAAGTATATGTCTAACTTCTCTCCATTTATCTAGGTGCCTAAAGCATGTTGGAACGTCTCCAGAATCTTGTTGGTTTGCTTTGCCTCTCTTAGTGATGGATTTCCAAACAACATGTTGTCATCTACAAATTGTTGATGAGTTATCGGTGGGGTTCCGTGGGATATATTGATGCCCATAAGGTTCCCAGGGACTACTCCAACTTTGATTAGGTGGCTCAGGCCTTCAACAACAATGATGAAAAGGAAAGGGGATAAAGGGTCCCCTTGCTTCTCGCAATCCTCAAAAGGGTTGGGAGGGCGCCCCATTCACTAAGACTAAGCATAATGATGTCGTCATTAATGATTTGACCCATCTAATCCAAGATGGGGAAAAGATGAACGCAACAAGGATCGATAACAAAAATTTCCAGTTTAATATATCATATAATTTAGAGAGATCTAGCTTTATGATCATCCCTGGAGAGCGTGTTGATGATAAGGTATGCACTACCTCATGGGCTGCCAAAATTCCATCCACTATCTCCCCGCCTTCAACAAAATTGATTTGCTTCGGTCCTATGATAGTCTTCAATAAGGGTTTGAGTCTTCTAACTAGGATCCCCGAAAGAATCTTGTAGATGACGTTGCAAAGGGCGATCAGGCGAAATCCACTCAGATCTAGGGCTTCACCCTTCTTGGGGATGAGGGCAAGAAATGTTGCGTTCAAGCACGCCCATAACCATTGGTATTGACAAGAGTATTCCACAATCTCCAAAAAATTTTCCCCTAAGAATTTCCATCCCACTTTGAAGAACTCGGCTGTGAACTCATCCGGGCCTCGAGCCTTGTTTGTTGGAAGGGCTTTGACCACTTCCTTGACTTCTTCTAGGGAGATTTCTTGCATGAGGGCTTCATTTTGTTCCTTGAATTTGCTGAATTGCTTCCTGTCTGTCTACTTCCGGTTCTGTGAAAAGGGAATGGAAGTATCAGACCAGTTCTTTGGTGATCTCCTCGTGGTAGACCAAACGACGCACCTCCTGGTCCTTAAGGGAGAAGATACGATTGAAGTGCCTATGCTTGATCATAGTTCGGTGGAAGAATTTTGTATTGCGCTCCCCTTCTCGTAGCCATTGCACTCTTGATTTTTGTTTCCACAAAATCTCCTCCTGCTTTTGCCTATATTCTAAGGCATTGAGGATCTCCCCCTCTTGAACTATGTGATCCTCTGTCTGGCCTTCCAATATAATCTGCTGTTGGAGGGATTGCATGGCTTCCTCTAGACAATGCTTCTCCCAATGGATGTTCCCAAAGTACGTCTTATTCCAAGCTTTGATTTTTCTCTTGAGCTCTTTGAGTTTAAGTTGGAATGTTTCCATCAAGTTTCGTACTCTAGCCCTTGAGGCACCCCACCACTCTTCCATTTTGGGTAATAGATCTGATCGACCTAGCGACAAGGATCCAAAGCGAAACGACCTATTCTGAGGGGCCATTTGCAAGTCGATCTCAAGGCATATAGGCCAATGACCGGATCCCATGCACGGGAGGATCTTAGCTTGGAAGAACGTACCCTGAAATAAAATGTTGTCAGAAAGAAGAAAACGATCCAACTTTGAGGTTATTTGGAATTCACCTCCTCGTCGATTGTTCCAAGTAAAAGTTTCATTTTTGAATTCCACCTCTTCTATTGCCAGCGCTTGGATCGTTTCCTGGAACGCCCCCGAGTTCTGATCTAGGTAGTAGATGCCCCCCTTCTTCTCGTTGAGATCCTTGATAAGGCTGAAGTCTCCTGCTAGAATTCAGTTTTTCATTCCCACTATTTCCTTCAAGTGTCACAATCCTAGTAGAAAGCCTGGTTTTAACCCCGACATAGTGGGATAGTATAACCCTGTTAGCCAAACCTTTTCTAGAGTGCCTATGCATTCAAATTTCCCTGTAAGGGAGTAGGAGTTGGCCATCCATTTATCAAAAGCAATGGATCTAGGATCCCATAGGATTCCCGGGCCTCCCGCACTGTCTCGGGCATCCAGGGCCATGCAATCCACCAATGGCCAATTTTCGTTTGCTATTTCTTTGAACCGCTCTCGTGTCACCTTGGTTTCCTGAATAATGAGGATATCAAACTGCTCTTTTTGAATTCTTTCCTTCAGGTACCTCATCTTCCCTTTGGAATTGATGCCACGAATATTCCATGAGATTAATTTCATTGATGGGGAGAGGGGGTGGAGCGATGATAATACTTCGTCAATACAATTGTCTATCTTGAATTAACCAGGATTTCCCTTGCTTCCCGAATCACCTCCCTCGTTGGTATTCTTCCCCTTTTCCTTGGGCCTTGTCTTTGTTCAGAGCATGGGGATGGGGAGGATTTCCTCTTGTGGTACTAGAGCCGAGGATTGTTTCTGGTCTGCCGACACTTGTTGTGTCTCCCATTCCCTGAAGATCTGATGGAACTGTTCCAGCTGATCCTGAGGAATTTCGGTCGATCTATCTTTCGTCCAACTACGGAGGTGAGCAACCATGACTCGCTAGTCAGAGTTTAACTGATCTAATTTCACTTCATGATCAAGTGCATGACGCACTTGGGCCAGGGCTTGAAGGATACCTTTGCTATTAGATTGGCTTTCCGGGGACTTGCGCTTTCTCTGCTACTTTCCTTTTTGGCTCTCCGCGTCTTGCTCGATCCCATTGTTGAATGGGTTGAGGAATCTGGTGTTGGATTTTTAGTCATCTCTGGATTTAAGGCATCTGCTAGAAGGGAAAAGCAATTTTATTGGGGGACCTATGGAGACGGATGGGGATTGATAAGCAGTGAATCAGAGGCAACAATGGTGGAGTCCCCTGCCCGACTAGACAAAGCATTTGTGGCCTTGGCCTGGCCTGTGGGTGGGGGGTTTGTTTGGAGGGGGGCATCGAAGCTGCACTTCCTGGAATCCATTAAAGGTTGGAGGCGCGGGCAGACGCTGGGCCTATTGAGGGAAATCCCTGAAGAAGTGGTTGTACTCTTGGCATAGTTGGCACTTGAACGACACATGCTTGTACTCCAGTTGTTGTGACAAGATTTCATCCCGGTACTCTATTTCCATTGATTTTGGGAGAGGCTGAGAGATATTCATGTACACACATATGCGAGCATATGATGAAAATATTCTTCAGCAAGTGACCTCTGAGATCTGGACAAACTCTCCAATGGAATTTCCTATTAGTTCCAAGATATTTGTTTCCCAGAAACCCTCTGGGAGAGAATATAAACGAACCCATATCGGGGCCGCCAGGAATTTCTCCTTGTCTAGGTTGTAGCAAGGTTCCTAGTGTCTCATGAATAACCCCGCACCGTTCATGAAATAGGGGCCATTGTCTAGGATTCACTTCCGATCCTCTAAGTCTTCAAAGATTACCATGAAGAAACCCTTAGCCCTTAAGCGGAGGTCAAAGGGGGTTTTTGGTTGCCATTTTCCTAGATCCATTTGAGGATGTCTACTTCCTCGAGCCAGATACCCATAAATTTATAGATGACGACATGGTCTTGCATAAACTAGCGAGATTGCTCAAGTCGGTTGATGGGGATGATCACTTTGGGGTTTTTAGCTACCTTCGAGAGGCAACGCCCCTTCATTTGTGCCTACCATTGAGCTCCGAGCGCTGATGATTCTAGTGGTTTCTCGCTGCGCGGTTGTGATGAGGACGACAATGTTAAGGATGGCTTGTTTGCTCTAGGGAGGATTGATTTGAAGGAGGGGACTAACACCCCCCGAAGGCCCCATCTGGGGTGTGATCAATCTAACAGTGAGTAGATAATGATGTCGGTTGCATCGTCAATGCGGAAGACCTCTAGTGATTTAGAACAGAGATAATGCTTCGAACGAAACCCTAGCTATAACCTTGCTTCCTCCTCTCAATACTAATAACTAGCAATTGCATCAAATGTTGCAAAGGAAACGCCATAAGGCATAAATTTGAGAAGAATTGTGACATATAGAAGATCGCTGAATATAAAAATTAGTAAACAAAATGCCAATCAAAGCTACAAGATAAAGAACAATCATTTACATTATGCCAAATTTACAGATTCTATAACCTTTTCAACATAGCTTGTCTCTCAATCTTCAAAGATGTTCTTTCATGTTCAAATAACAAATGTTTGATAGAAATATGGTCTTTTTCAATATTGAACTATCTCACTTCAAAAGCTTATAGTCTTTTACCACTTTCTCTTAAGGTGATTGGATTTTCATTTGCTTGTCCTTGCTTAACTTCTTTTGGGCATTTGGACTAGTTTGTGACATAGGGTTTATTCAAAGATTTTTCCCAAGAGTTTAGAAATAAGCGAACCCAACTATAAAAGAACCCAACTCTAAAAGAAGGTTCACTGACAACAATCAGAGTGTGAACCCAACTGTAAAAGAAGGTTAATTGACAATTAGAGTGTGTGCAAGAATGAGGCTAATGGAATGACAATCCCCAAATGAAGTTGCTAGAGAAAAATACCAATCTTATCAGAGGAAGGCAATAAAAGACAACATATTTTATAAAAAGAGCAATGAATAATGCAATCTAATAAATCTATAAATTTTCATAAATATACATAGTAAATATAAAATTAATGTTACACTAAAAAGATAATATATCAATTGTGTTTCAATTTTTTTAAATAAAAATAATATTACCAAATATCTAAAAAATACTTATTATAAGTGATATATTAGAATAAGTATAAATGAAGAGTTGTAGTTCATTTCATGGGTTATGAAATAGTTATAGATAGATAGTTATATGATTAAAATTTTTATTGTATTTTTATCTTAAAAAGTATATGGTTTAATTGAGAGATTATATAGTTTATATAGTTTTTCCTGGATATTTTTCTAGACAATTTTGACATTCGAGGAGATTGAGTCCACTCTACCCAAAAAGGGAAATTTATATAAAAAAAATATCTTAGAGATGGTAAAAATTTAATAATATAATCATTTCTGAGAAGCTTTGTGTAAAACACAAAGATATAGAATAAATAAAGAAAAATTATGTTCCATATTTGATTCAAATCAGCTTAAGAATGAATGTATTTATTGTTTTTGTATGAGTAGATTTTACACAAATTTTATCATTGATGGAAGATTTTATTTCTTTACAGGGCAAGGGTTAACCAGCCTGCCATAGGGCATTAAATGCTCTGGTACATGCATACCCTATAACAAAATAACACAGCTTTTAGTGGCTACATAAATTAAAAATTACACAAATCTTACTATTGAAGATTTTATTTCTTTTCTACAAGATTTGGTTATAGGTTGAGTATCAAACCAAAAATACCAAAAATTTTTCCTTGCAGAAAATTTACATGATGCATTATGGCAGGGGGAGTAAAAAGGGGATTCCTTGATGTAAGAGGGATTGATTGAAGATCTCATTTCTTTACATAAATGTTACTATTGAAGATTTTATTTCTCTTCTACAAGATTTCGTTGTAGGATGAGTATAAAACCAAAGTAGATGAATTTTTTCTTTCAGAAAATTTCAATACATGATGCAACAAACCATCATTCTTTAGCATCACTATCCCTTGCCTTGCAGCCTCCAGTGCTATCTGCTGATGTTCGGCTGTGCACACATCGTTTGGTCCAAGGTTCCCATATGGTTGCTTGGTTGGATCCCCGTCGAGCCTCGCCAGCGCCAGTTGCTGATGTTTGGCTGTGCACATATCCTTTGGTCCAAGGTTCCCATATGGTTGCTTCGCTGGATCCCCGTTGAACCAGTCGAGGCGCATCAACACTGTGAATCTATTAACTAGGGCTGCATCAACCATAGACTCTAGTAGATTGCCTGCTTTCACCGCTGCTTCTGTGTGCAGACCAAGAAAATCCCCACAATTCAGATCCAATCCTGCGATGTCCAGGGCAATTCAAGTATAAATTTCAGTAAACAACAGCCAGAATCAAATAGCATTTTCTATTAGATAAGATTCAATATGGATTCATGTGGAGCGAGCAGAGTTTACCTGGCGAACTTTGTTTATCTTTGTCTGCTGGTTCTTGTGGAAATGGAGGAATGCTAATATCTTTCAAGACTCAAAGGCGCCTCTGAACTCAATTCTGCTGGGTATTATGGCAAGTCAAGACTTTTTTGAATCAGGGCTTTTACAGTCAAAAGATGGCTGATTCAGGATCTTGGTTTTCAAATAATGTGTCTCCAATCTGGGAAGTCTGAATGCTTGCTTTTGTATGTGTTCAATTTTGTAATTTTTTCAGTTTATGTGCCTGTTTTTTAGGCTGATCGGTCTCAGACAAATCTGAAAGTTTTTGGACTGATATGATATTATATTTTGGTACCTGGTATCTAGTTATTTCGAGTACCTGGTACTCCTTGGTTTAACTTGGAAAATCTGTTTCCTCATCATCTTTATGTATTTCAGATCATTATATTCTCTTATATAAGCTATGATGATTTTTCTCTCTGAAAAAAAAAAGTTAGAAAATTCCACAACAACTAAAATTAAGGAATCCATTAGAGTATAGACCAATGCAAGCTTCAAAATGTTAGAATCAAGAAAAACGATGAAGAAAATTTATAATTGAATCGTTTTACCACAAACCACAACTCCAAATTTCA
>APFE030632240.1:0-15756 GCA_000404065.3 Pinus taeda | reverse complement strand
GTGGTGGTATTTTTTTGCCCTTTTTTTTGGTGTTATTATTATTGCTACTATACATGGACTTCTGAAAGACAAAGTAGATTATGAATGCCAAGGTAAGAAACCACTTATTTTACAGAACTGTATAAACAGATTTTGGCAAAAGTTCCATTTGAGAGAGTCAATGGATTAAATGGCATGCTGTTCAATGATGAGTTCCTTTTGAAAGATGGGAACTAAGATTTCTTGGGATTTGACAATGAACATTTTTTTCTATTAATAAAGGTTATTTGTATTATCCAATTTCGCTATGGTTTAATCCATACAACTTTTATTACATTCAACAGAGTGATTTCAAAGAAACCAACTGTAAATCTACAAAACTATTGTGCATGCAAACCCAAGTTCTTTTGCTTAAAAGCTTGCAGGGATTTTATCTTACATACTGGTTATAAAGTAGTATAATTCGATAAAACATTAAAAAACCTAATTGTATTTTTAAATTCAGAAGTGGGCACTTGTAATGTATTCTTCTTGTGTTGCTGAGTTGGTTGCTTTATGAGAGTTTGATGGGAATTTAGGGTGGTTTGCTTTTTTTTTTGAAGGTGGGGGCAGGGGGGTTGGACAAATGTCCTTTGGTGGAAGGTTTACGTTGTTGGAGATGCACGAAGTGGTCAGAGTAGATAGAGAGGCATTAGGCTTCATGAATTTCATTCTTTGTATGGATAGGGTAGAGCGAGTTTCTTGTTCCAAGTGTTGTAGGGCAAGAAAATTACTACCAAGATCTAGATAAGATAAGGTAATTGTACTGATGTCCAACAAATGACCACTAGAGTTGGTCAGTGGAATTGTGTTAGGTGATGTCTATACAAAGAGGGGGCACTAAAGCGAATCCTATATAAAAGCAAGAAACAAGAAGTAAAATAGTAGTTTTGGTTTGGAAGATATCATTTGGCAACTTTACTCTCTCCTAGTATGAGGTTTGGTTTCGTGGTGCTCACAAAGGTGGGATAGGGCATCGTCATTGATCTAGAGTCATATGTATCCATTTGCTTCTTGATGCCCCTATTTGGGAGTACTATAAAAAGGGAAGTAATCTACTGAGTGGAAGATGGTCTAAGGAGTAGATATAGCTAGAGGATAGAAGAGCAGAGACAGAGGGCCTCTTGCATGTATAAGGCCAAGCATCTATGCAAAGACGACCAAGAATTGACTCATAAATGCACATAATAGCGGTTAGTAAGGTATCAAAGATGGCAATATCTATGATTCTTTGGAACAAGGCCTCCTAAGGGACAGGGTCAATATATTTTTGGATATCCACAAAGCAACAATAGACTTTTGAAGAGCAATGTCGTGCCTCCTTAATGATGGCTCAAAGTGTAAGGATGGAGTTCAATGATCTGTTATGCCGATTAGAATCCAACTTGTCTTTTGGCTCTAAGTTGCCTTTTCTCAAGTTCCCTAGAAAGCATCAAATGGAGAACTGTAATATAAAGTTTAGAAACTATGGGGCCTACCATGATTGTCCTATAGTTGTTGGGATCTATATTGGAGTTCAATTTGTGAATTGGGTGAATAATGTGATGTGACCAAGATGAAGGAAAGCCCATGCAAACCACATGGTTGAACATGTTTGCTATGTGGCTATCCACAATGTGAATACCTTGCTTGAAAAGCTTTGCTTGGAACCTTTCCTTATTCGTTGCTTTACTAGTAATCATCATCCAAACAACCCCTCGAATATCTTGGTATGTGAATAAATGGCAAGAAGGTGGGGGATAGGTAACCTAGATAGAGGGTTGTTCATGAACAACATACAAGGAGAATGGCAATGAAAAAAAATTATTATTTTAAGCATGGGTTTCATGCTCAAAATTGATTTGTCTTCTAGGTCAAGCATGTTCTTCATGCTTATAGGGTTTGTCAAGTCAAAAGAGCATTTGTCATAAGTCTTGAAGTCAAGTCCCATTTGGGCTTTGAAAAGAAAGTGTAAAGGAAAATTTATTTCGAGTCAAAATGTCATTTTTGTCCCTACAAGACCAAGTCGGCCCTGTTTAGGGCAATTCGACCTCCTTAGATGTGTATATGAGAGCAACTCGACCTCATTTGACACACATCAAACAAGTTTGATATCTTGGAAAAAGAGGACAATCAACAAAAAGGACAAGGAAGAAGTCAAAGGAAAGAAGAGAAGAAAAGCGAAGTCAAAAGAGAGAATTTTCCCTAGATAACCTCACATGTGTGAAATTCCAGAGTTGCATGAATGTTGAAAATTGCAGGTTTGTTGCAAGACGCCAAAATTTTGTTCCAAGAGCCGAAATATGAAGTTTGACCAATTTTGGAAGGGTTTGACCATCATTGACTTGTGGAGACTTTGACTTGTTGGAAAGGCTTGAAAGGAGGGTTGACTTGGTCTTGGCATTTGGGTCTTGGAGTTCTTATTTGATCTGATTCTATAAGAAGAGAAGAAATTCTTTTTGGGTTTTTCCCTTTGGAGGGGTTTTGCCCTGCCTTGGAGCCTATATTTGTGTCCATTGTCTTTACGATATTCATAATTGTTTGATGAAAAGAATCTAATAAAGAATAAGAAGAAGCTCACATAAGTTCACAAGCATTTATTAATGATAGGAGAATTGTTTTAATTGCTGCCCTACTTGATTCTCCAATATGGTATCAGAGCAAAGGTGAGAAGAAGGCAACTTGAAGATCATCATTGTTGGCATAAGTGGAAGACATCCATTGAAGGACATCATTTGCTAAAGGACACAAGAAATGACATAAAGAAGAGGATCTATTGACCTAAAAGGAAGAAGACTATTAGCTCTTGTTGAAGGCTCTATAATGCAGTCCATCATCTTGAAAAAAAATCTATCTTTCTCTCTCTTGAGGGAAAGTCTTTGAAGTTGCCTGAAAGGTTTTGAAAGCATCAATATAGTTGAAGGCATCATCAAGAAGGACACTAGTTTGACAAGTAAGTACCATATTGTCTTCCATGTCTCAATCTACAAATCAAATGGCTTCATTTTGTAAGGAAAACAACAAGCTCAGTGGATCAACAAACTCCCTAGTCATGGAATATTTTCTTTGCGAAATTACTCAACCAGACAAAGAGAAGACTCAAGAATTAGCAAGATACAAGAAGGGAGAAGTGAGGGCACAAAGAATCCTTATTGAATCTATAAAGGATCATCTCATCCCCTTTGTTGCTGATTTGAGTACATCTAAAGCAATCTATGATAAGTTGGTGAAATTGTACACTATAAGTACCTTGGGTAAGAAAATATCCTTGAGGAATCGACTATATAAAACAAGGATATCAAAGAATGAAGATATGGCCACCTGTCTTATGAAGATCTCACAATTGAGGGACCAACTGTAAGGGCTTGGAGAAGTCATCTCTGATTCAGAGATGACTACTTGTGTACTAAATGCTTTGCCACCTGAATGGAGCATTTTTGCCACTAGTGTCTACTCAAGAAAATATACTCCTCCCTTTATGAACTATGGGCTCAATGTATCTTGGAAGAAACAAGATTGGAGGCAAAGGATGACACTGAATCAAATGAAAAGTCTCAAGCTTTTGTTGTAAAGTCCAAGAAAAAGAAAGGGACGTTTGGAAAGTCCAAAGGAAAACAAGATATGTCCAAGATACAATGTTATGGATGCAATGAATATGGACATTTTAAGATGGATTGTCCAAACAAGGAAAACAACAAAAGGAAGGAAAGGAGTGGAGCTCACATGGGTGATGAAAATGAAGAACTTGAGAAGAAGCTGAAAGGTGAAGATCCCAAAGATATATACTACTGAAGGAGCTCCACCTCTATTAGGTTTATTTATAGTTTGTCTTTCTTTTATTAGAAAGTAGAATCTATAGTAGCATGCACCAATGCATTCTCTAGAGGAGTCTTGGTTCTTGTGAATCATGGCATCATAGAAGGAAGCATATGGTAGTAGAAGATTAAGAGTCTACATGATCAAATTACTTTGGAAGAAGTCATCTAGCTGACAAGGATGAGAAAACTTGGTAGTTCATCCAAGTACTCTCTATCATAATGTTAGAGGTAGTCATTTGCATAAAGGATCACTAGAATACTCCAATAAGAACCATCATTTAGGGATGGTTCTTCAATATTTGGCAGAAGGATTATGAAATAATTGATATATATATTCTATCTAGTATGGAAACATTAATCCCGAAGGATGAAGGGATGATGATGGTCGTCATTTGCATAAAGGATCACTAGAATACTCCAATAAGAACCATCGTTTAGGGATGGTTCTTCAATATTTGGCAGAAGGATTATGACATGATTGATATATATATTCTATCTAGTATGGAAACGTTAATCCCGAAGGATGAAGGGATGATGATGGTCAAGTTGATGTTTGAAAGGCAGAATTGAAGTCTTTCTCCTCTTAGGAATGGGAGCTTATTTTCGATAAGGATAAAAACAAGCTTGTTCAGAGGAAGGATGGTTAGATGGTGGTATAAAAGAAAAAGTATGCATGTCTTTAGCAACTCTTCTCTAGAAGGTAGAATTCATGTCTACAAGAATCTTGTAGAGAGAGTTGGTCGTAAGAATGTGCTCGATAACATCAGCATGAGAGATCTCCATGTGATTACTCGATGCTTGCAAGGAGTTTGGTATGCTTTGGAATGGGTAAAAGGTCAAGATTCTTCCATAAGATAGCATGACTTAGACATGATAATATTGATCAACATCAAATATGGTCTCCTAAGAAAGAAAGAGAGTTGACGATGACAACTCCAAGGAAGAATATATTGTAGCTTACTGATTAGTTTGTGCATGGGCACTTTCATTGAAAATTGAAAGCATGAAGAAGGATTTTTTGTACAATATGGAGATAGACCACGTGGAAGGATGTTTATCTCAAAGGAAATAGGTGAGCAAAATTTGACATCTTGACAAAAGGCCATCATGGTGAGGTAATTATGGCTACCAAGAAGAATATTGCAGAAATGCATGATGATTGTTGAGGAAAGTGTATCTACAATTGTTTGCTTCGAACTCAATTCAATGAACACATGGATTGAGTAGATGGTATTGGTAATCCTTGGGGGATTATATGTCCAAGATGTCTACAAAATCTTGGGATTGAAAGGTAGCAATCCAAAAAGATAACTTGATGTTTATGTTTCAATGACATGAAGATCACTTTCATGATTAGAGGGAGCTATGACTAGCTCTACTTTGTTTGGCTCAATATAATGCCTTTGTTGATGATGACTAGAAGAAATTGATATGAAAGGTTAATGGCCTAAACGCTGTTACGGATTGAAGAAAGAGTTTGGCTCCATAACATTCTGAAAGATAAAAGCTCAATATGATGAGAGGCAAAGAAAACGAGGAGCCTTTTAGCTACTTGAAGATCTCCATGATAGAGCTTGTAGTTGTTGTATTGATAAAGTTTGAGACAAGCTAAAGAGCTTGTGGCTATGTCTTCCTAGTATAAAGGAAGCGAGGAATCTCCTCTATGCTTTAGAGGGAGTATGTAATGAACTTAATGTTTGAGGAGTAAGGATCAATTCATTGATCAAGAGGGAATGAGGTTCTCCTCTCGGGTTGAGAGGGAGTGATGATGAACATTCTATTCTTGTCTTCATGTGTCATGCACTAGGCCAGGACTAACAACTGTATGTCTAGTGAAGGCCATGGAGGGAGAATGGAAAATGAAGGATTGGATGAGCATTTAGGATTGGTACTCCTTGAGGATTGGACAAGGTATCCAAAACAAGAGTGGTCGTAGAGGAATATATTCTTTGAGGATTAAAGAATCCAAGATTAGAAAATTCCTTGAAGGGCATACCTAGTGAACATCCAGATGGGGTATGTGCCTTGAGAGGTAGTGTGATATCTCACATAAAGCCTCCTAACATTATGCTCTAATCTAGTGAAGAGATAGAGCTTGTTAGCCAAGGCCTGGCCATGTCGACAATCCTGGTTATGATGTAAATGTTTGAGAATGGGTTATCAATTTGACTCTTCTTATGAGAATATTTTAGTTTGAGAGAATCCTTGTATTGGTTATGCCATTATGAATACCCCCTAGTTAAGAGGGATTGTTGGAAATTGTAACTAGTTTTGGTCTTCATAATGACCTTTGTACTTATGACATTGTATATTTTTGTAAAAAGAAGAAAAATAATTATTATTTTAAGCATGGGTTTCGTACTCAAAATTGATTTTTCTTCTAGGTCAAGCATGTTCTTCATGCCTCTAGGGTTTTTCAAATCAAAAGAGTATTTATTATAAGTCTTGAAGTCAAGTCCCTTTTGGATTTTGAAAAGAAAGTGTAAAGGAAAATTTATTTTGAGTCAAAATGTCGATTTTGTCCATACAAGACCAGGTCGGCCTTGCCTCCTCAAGTCGGCCCTGCCTCCTCAAGTCGGACCTGCCTCCTCAAGTCGGCCCTGCCTCCTTAAGTCTACCTTGTTTGGGGTAATTCAACCTCCTTAGATGTGTATATATAAGAACAGCTCGACCTCATTTGACACACACATCAAGCAAGTTCGATCTCTTGGAAAAGGAGGAGGAAAACCAACAAAAAGGACAAGGAAGAAGTCAAAGGAAAGAAGAGAAGAAAAGCGAAGTCATAAGAGAGTCTTTGCCCTAGATAACCTCACATGTGCGAAATTTCAGAGTTGCAGGAAGGCCGAAAATTGCAGGTCTGTTGCAAGAGGTTGAAATTCTATTGCAGGGGACAAAATATGAAGTTTGACCTGTTTGGAAGGGTTTGACCATCGTTGACTTGTGGAGACTTTAACTTGTTGGAAAGGCTTGAAAGGAGGGTTGACTTGGGGCTTGTGAGTGGACTTGGTGTTGCATTCGGGTCTTGGATTTCTCATTTGATCTAATTCTATAAGAAGAGAAGAAATTCTTTCTGGGTTTTCTCCTTTGGAGAGGTTTTGCCCTTGCTTGGAGCCTATGTTTTGTGTCCATTGTCTTTATGATCTTGATGATTTTTTGATGAAAAGAATCTAATAAAGAATAAGAAGAAGCTAACATAATTTTGCAAACAGTTATTAAGGAAAGGTGAATTGTTTTAATGTCCGCCCTACTTGATTCTCCAACATAAATTGTTCAACCTACTCAACTGCTCATTTGTGTGTGAAAACCTCTACGTTGACTTGTCTTTATATTTTAGCTAAGGCAAAAACCATAATCTATTTTGAAACTCCGAGTCTAAGTCATGCATGCATGAGATACATTTTTTTAGACTTAATAACTAGATATATGACTTTCACCTTTTTATTAAGTCACAAAATAGAATTACTTTTCAAAAATATCTTGAACTAATTTTGAATTTTCACACTGAACCTGTGCAGAAGTTCTTGTCTGAGCTATAATTTTCAACATGGTGTAGATCAACGAATCCCCAAATGATTGGTCGTCGACCTAGGATGACATAGTCTGTAATGTTATAAACAGATTAAAAGATTCACAACAAAGGGTGCCTTGCATAATGCATGTAACGTTATCAATTACAACATCATGATAAATATATAGCCTAAGGGTTAGAAATCGTTTTTCCTCACGGCATGTAGAAGTTCATGGGTGCATGTCGAAGTAATTGCCCACAGTGAAGGCAATGATCCAAAAGCAAGGATTAAACAAGAATTGAAAATTAGCCAAAGAATTTGTATCATTTGCTTCGTCATTTAGGTATAATTTCATGGATACATGTGATGTTAGTTGCCTATAGTGAAGGTATTGCTTGACAAGTAGGTATTGACTCATAGGTACAAGCCCATTTTCACTTAGTTGCAAGGCCCATTAACTATGGTTATCGACAATAAATGGAGGAGTATAAATCATAAGATAAAGAAACAATAAACCAAGAAGGTAACCCTCATAAGGATACATAAGCTAGACCCCATAGAGAGTATTAGTTAAAATGAGTCCACATCAGTGGGTTTCCACTGGCAATGCTAGTTATAACAACTTCACATTTGGAGGGCCCTACAAGGGATGTTATCCTTGATTTCAATCAAGTGGCTGTCTAGGGAAGGGAAGTAGTGCATACCCTCTTAGTGCTTTATTTCAATTTTGAGTTTTCATCTATCATCTTATAAATGAGCATTTATTACACATATGTCTAGGTCTTTGTGAGTTATTTATAAGGGCATCTTGCTACATCATTCAACTATATTTATGACAACAAACAATCAATACATGCAAAATTTTGAAGTTGACTTGCTTATTATTTGCTAATGGCTTACTTAATGCAACAATATTTATAGTAAGACAAGATCATTTTATTAATGTACACAACTAACCAAAAGAGTAGGCCAGTGGGACTCAGAGTACACTCCACTGACAACATACTCTGAGAATGCCAAGGCTACTCTTGAAGCTAAAGAGAATAAAGATATATGTAAGAAAGTACAGGTAAAAAACAAAAAGGGAAAACACTACTCATCATTAGATATAGATGTAGAGCTAGATCCTAGGAGGAAATTGGAAGCAACTAGTTGAAATTATTTAGACATTTGAGGCTACTAAGAAACTTTGATGAATGAGTTTGCTACCAAGTTTGAGAGGGATTTCTTGATGGTATCTACCAACATGATTTTCAAGGATGTGTTGTATGTAGATAGTGGGGCATATTGACATTTGACATCAATTGTTTTCTAGTCTGAATAAGCGAGACTGAGGACTCAGGAGTATAGGTTGAACTTGTTAACGATACCAATTACATAGTAGCAAGAGCTAGCAATATTATTTTTTGGCTTTAGTTAAGTAATTCTTTAGATTTTGAACGCGTTTTGTTTGTTCTGGGTATTTGGAGGAATTTGCTAGTCACAAGTCTTTCAAATTTCAATATTGAACAACATGGTGTATGCAGAGGGTGTACACTTGGCAAGCATGCCAAGGCTGCTTTCCCACGTAGCAAGCATAGGACTAAGGGGATTCTAGACCTTGTACATTTGGATGTTTGTGGATTGATGTTAGTATTGTCAATAACAAGAAGAATATTTTATGCTTGCTTTATTGATTATGTCTCTTGCAAGACTTTATCTACTTATTAAAGGCCAAGGGTGAATTCTTTAGTAGGTTTCAAGAGCTTTAGTTGAAAACTAGACAAGCAAGAAGATCAGAGTCTTGAGATCAAATAGTGGGGCCTGAGAGTATATGTCTAAGTAGTTTAAAGGTTTTTGCAGGGAGGTAGGAATCAAGAGGGAGCTAACAATTTTGTACGACCCACAAATGGGGTTGTAGAGTAAAATAATCGATCCAACATATGAGCTGCTTAGATCTTGATACATGACCAAGACTTGTTGATGTTTTGTTGGATATTGGCATGTAATGCAAGACTCTACATCTAGAATTATGTCCTCATAGGATCTTTGAGGACATGATAATAGAGGAGACATTCACTGGTGTGAAGCCAAAGGATAGTAGAGAAAGATAGTAGTGAGTCATGATGTAAAGTTTGAGGAATACTTTGCAACCAGGAATTCCCATGAGCTTATTCTAGTGATTGAGAATAAGGAGCAGGAAACTCTGAAGGTTTAGTTGGATTCACTAATGATTTCTATGGGTACAAGTCACTACAATAGCTCTTAGGTGAAGAGGGGGAGATATGAGTTGCTTCTACTTTTGTTATGAGACCGTGATGTTTTTCTAAAAAATTGAGTGATGCTTAGGGCTTACAGAGACCCTGCTATTGGTAGAGAGAGATACCCCTATGTTGCACTTTGTTATTTGGAGACCATCACTTCAAATACCCCCTCAGGTTGTTGCCATGGATGGTTCGCAGAGGCATCTCAGCCCCTTCAATTGATGGCCATCTCTTCTCAGTGCCTTCCTCCATTTAGTTTCCCCCTTGACAGACCAACACATCTCTTACCAACTTGACAGATACTTAATTAGGCCGTGAGAGACGATATCTACATATTATACATTGAATTCACTTGGTCATCCCCCTTGAAGAGCCTCAGCGCAAAGATGTTCTTCTATGTAGAGCATTTTTTGGAGTTGCAAGATGGCCTCATCACCTACCCCCCCCCCCCCCTCCTATACTCACAGGCACTGGGTGCACTCACTTAGGATCCCATTAGGGCAACTTTGAGTTCGGTCCCATCGACTTTGGGTGGAGATGGATCACCATATACCATGATTTGATAGGGTTTGTTTGTTGTGCCATCTACAAGAACCAGAGAACGAGATGCACCTCATTTTCGATGCCCCATACACTATGAGATCAAAGGACGATATCACTGTCTGTATAGAGAGTTTGGAGGATCACTCTCTACCTTCTTTCTGTATCCTAACTAGAGATGCCTAGCCCTCTTTATTAGGGAGATATTTAGAGAGAGATTTAAAATCCTACATACTTCACCTCACTCGGGGATGATTTGAACGATCACATCATACTTTTAGGTTGATCCTGCTGATCAAAACAACAAGCGATAGGCTGTGTTTCGGGGTATTTCAGATAATAGAGCAGTGAGATCTGGAGTCTCCCCTTAACTCCTCCTATTTGGGAGGTCAATTGATACCCTCAAGATCGTTGCAAAGTTGCTGAACAATACATCAGTTCACTCACACCCTGAGCATCAAAGGGTTTAGTACTAGACGTTTCCTTAATAGCGCCCCCCGGCCCCAAACAGGTTCCTCCTGAGCTCCAATGGAGTAGCCAAAGACTTATCTACAACTTCTTTCCTTTGGCCTTGGATGTTGGAAATATCTTTTGCTCCTACATCACCCCCATAGGATCATGTAGCTAGACTCCTCGTTGGGTCTAGAGGACTCAGATAGCAAGCCAGTGCCATTGTCGCCCCTTTCACCATTGACTATTAGACTCGGGCATTCTTGACATCATTGACCCCCAACCCTGGACTTATTCACTTAGCCTTCTACATGATCCGATTATGTAATGTTTATGACATTGTCTTATTATTGTAACACTTTCTTCTTTTTATCATAGATTTAGCTTTGACATTTCTAGGAGTTGTGTTTGAAGTCCAACATCATACTCGTATTAGTTGTATCCTTTAGTCCCATTGACCTATTTATGGTCATTCATTGGACATATAATAAAATTTTGTTATCTTATCCTATCAGGGGCATGTCTAGACTTTGAGGAGCACATTCAGAGAGAGTAAACCTTCGAATAAGCATCGAAACTGTATGGCTATGATGAGCAATATTCTAGATTTTGACTCTTGAGCCGTCGATCTTTGATGAGGTACTATACCAATAAGTATATTGGGATCAATGTTGCAACAACACCCCCCCCCCCCAAATCAAAAGCTCGAAATGTATTCTATATGGATTCGTGGGCGATCCGCCAGTTGAAACCCATTTTAGAAATTTTGTAATGCGGATCGGGCCGAAAAAGTGGTACTTGCCCTATCCTAACCATTTGCCTCCATCTGTGTTCCGGTTGGCGGATCCGCTGTACGAAATGCGACGGTTTTGCGTCGGATCTGTAATGATCACGATCGCTTTGCCACACAACCGGCTGTTTTTGCCATGTGGGCCACAAATTGTTTTTTTGTCATTTTTATTGGTTGGGGGTGTTGGAAATACTGAGAGGGGGGGGGTGAATCAGTATTTCTTTTTCCACTATTGTTTTACCAGTTAAAACATAAATATTCAGAACACAAGATGAACAACAAGAATAAATGCTTTTATTAATATAAACTATGCAGTAAAATACATACAATATATAGATGGTTACAATCAGTTGCCAAGCTCCAACTTGGACTTTGGTGAGGCTCCAACCTCTAGAGCACCAACTCTATTTCGCCAAGACACCAATCTTGGACTTAGGAGAACAACTCCCAAGGACTTCAATCCTTCCTATTTCTGAGGCATAAACCCCAAGGACTCCAATCCTATTTACTTTTGAGGCACCAGCCCAAGCACTCCAATCCTTTTCACTTCTGAGGCACCAGCCCCAAGGACTCCAATCCAATCTTGTCAAGACACTTTTGGTAATAATATTCTGCTCTCAGAACTCTTCTCTACTGAGTTCTGTCTGTTTACAGCTTCACTGTAGTCTCCATGCTACAACATCAATGACAACCAATCTTCTTATGGAGAAGTCTTTACAACTCTCCATACTGTCCACACAGAGTCTCCAATAGTCTTTGTGCTCTCTGATAATGTCTTCACACAACTTTAGTCAGTCTACTGTTAGTTGCACTAAACTCTGTATAAAGAACAACTTTTTGTTCAAGCTTATGTTCTCATTGTCATAGTGAATGCTTTAGCATGACTGTTTCACTGCTGGCTGTTTCTCCCATTCGACTGCCTACTGTCCTGTTGGTCCTTCATCCCTCTTTTTGTTCTGCTGCACCCTCTTTCTGTTCTGTTGCACCCTCTTTTTGTTCTATTGGACCCTCACACGGCCTCTATTTCCTCAAGCGTATTTCAACAACATTCAACAATTGCAACAACCTTCACCAGCGTTCACCAGCAACTTCAAACAACGCTTAACCACCTCTGCTGCATCTACTACCATACGTTCTGGTTCTTCACAACAACAACAACAACAATAGTTCTCTGTTTTTACTCTTTTATACATTCTCATGCCTTTGTCCATTCGTTTCCGCTTACTCAATGGCTCTTTGGCTTCCTCTTCGCTCGCTTGAGCTTCGGGTTCCTCAACACTCACTTGACCTTCTGGCTTCCCTCCTCCATTCGCTTTAGCTTCCTCATGTTTACGATGCGCTGAAAATATAATGTCGTCGCGGAGAAATTGGTGTTTCAGCAACGCCGAAATTGGTGGTTCAGCAACGCCAAAATTGGTGTATCGACAACTTTTTTCCAAGTACCAGTGTTTTAGCAACGGAGAAATTGGTGTTTCAACAACTTTTCTCTAACGTTTGTAATATGTGCTCGCCAATAGTGTTAAAGCATATGTATATGGGTTTTCTACTTCGATAATGTATTCTGCTCATACAATTTAAACTCTGCCTTTTTCACTCCGTCAGTGTATTTGCATATGAGTCTAAGTCTTCCGCCTCCGATAGCTCTATTTGCGTTAAATGCATATACAGGTTTATGCTGTGGATAGTGTTACAACACTCTGTGTGCTTCACTTGGCTCCTCTTGTGTGCTCCTCTTGGCTCCTCTAGCTCTGTCTGCTTCCTCTATGGCTCCGATGTTGGTGCTTCATGCTCTGTTAGCTCCTTTCGTCTCCATCTGCTCCTCTGGTGGCTCTGTCTGCTCCTGTTTGCTCTGGTGGCTCTCGATGACTCTGATATGCCTCCTTGCTATATAGTTCCTCCTGCAGCTCCTCTTTGTCCAATGTGGCTCCTCACGCTTGCAGTATCTTTCAAAGACCTCCTTGCATATATGAATGCCTCTCTTGCTCTGATATCCTGCAATATGCTTTGATATGCCTCCTTAGGTAACTCCTCTTTGCTTATGGCTTGGCTATCTTGATGGCCTTGCTCCTGTCTCTTCATGAATCTGCTCTGCATCCCCTTGGCTTCATGTCATCCTCTAGTATCCAAAATATTGCCATATTGACATCAATGACAACCTAGGTCAACAGGGGGTGGGTCCAACTTGGGGTAGGCTGAGGAGTGAAGGGATTAAAAGGCCCTTTCAGCTCTCATTTGCTCAATTCTATTTTATGAGAGCTTGGAGAAGAGAGGAGAAATAGAGGAGAGACTTGAGGAGAGCTTGGAGGAGTGAAGGAGGAGGAGCTAGGAGAAGGAGGAGGAGCTTGGAGGAGTAAAGAAGGGCTTCCATCTACAAGAGCTAAAGATGTAAGTGCAAACCCCAAATTCCTTCATATTTTTGTCATTGTTTTTGTATTTTTCTCCTCCCTCTCCTACTCTTTCCCATTCTTTCTACTTGCTCATTTAATTGCAGGTTGTCCACCACCTATATCCATATTCCAAGATGGTGTTCTTTTGGCTTTTATGTATCATGCCACTTTTGGTTTTAATGATGGCAAGGGGGGGAGTAAGAATAGAAGGGAAGAAGAATAAGAGGATAGTGGTCCCCATATGAGTGAGACCCAATGTATGATGAGGGGGAAGGGTTTGAAGAGGAAGGGGATGAACTTGAAGGGAACACTGGAACACTAGAGGGGAACACTGCATTGACACCCTTGTGGAACTATGTGGCCAAACTTGAAGGGGGAAAGGGTGGTGGAAGCTACAAATTTTTGTGCCCTCATGGGTGTCGTGGAGGAAAACCATTTAGCGGTTCATATACTTGTGTGAGGAGGAATCTTTGTGGGGTGATGGACAATGATGATAAAAGGGTGTTGTGGGGATACAAATTTGCCCAAACATTTCAGCTAAACAAAGAAGAAAATACATCCAATTAGAGGAGGTTGCACAGCAAAAAAGCAAGAAACAAAAAACTCAGTTTGAATCAAGTGCAACATCTAGATTTGGTAGCTCATCTCCTCATGGTACTTTTGCAAGCTCTTGAGGTAAAAGAATAATGGGGATTTCTTGAATGTCGCTGGGAGGGATGATGTGGATGGAAAGAACAATGCTATTAGAAAGAGAAAAAGCAAAGGTTCAGAGAGCTTTCACACCTTTTACAAATGAATGGGTGGATTGTGGGGTATCCATTGTATCAGATGGGTGGACAAATATTAGAAACCAACATTTGATAAATGTTCTTAGTGTTTCTGCTAGTGGTGCAGTATTTAGTAGATGTCATGACTCCTCCATTAGTGCATCTTCCCAAAACATTGCATATCTCCTATTGCAATCAATTAGAGATGTTGGTTCGAATAATGCAGTTCAAGTGATCACAGATAATGCAACAAATTGTAAGGTAGCAGGGAAAGTTATTGAGCGTACTCATCCACACATCTTTTGGTCTGGGTGCCTGGTTCACACATTGAAACTTTTGATGCATGATATTGTGAAGCACAAAGAATGTGGGTGGATTAGTGAGCTTTATAAGAGAGGGAAACAACTCATAAAATTTATGACAGGGCATACAAGGGTAAACTACTTCTATGGCACTTACTCCAAGTGGCAGTTGCTTAAACTTGCAAAAACAAGATTTCCAAGTTATTGCCTCACCTTTAGGTGGCTAGTGAAGGTGAGACAAGCTTTAACTAATATGGTGACCGTTGAATCATGGTAGGAAATTAACACTGATAGAGACGGTGCTAATGTAGCCAAGGACACTATTCTTGACATGTTCTTTTGGTCACAGGTTAAATATGTTTTGCAAATCACCAAACCAATTTATTACATGATCAAGTTTGCAGATTCAGATTGACCAATAATTGGCAAGGTGTATGAACAAATGGATAGCATGTTGGGGTAGATTAAAGACATTGTTGAGCCTAGAGATATCATCTTATACAATTATATTCGTGCATAGGTGGAAAACTAATGGGAAATGCTAAATGTTCCATTGCATGCATTAGCATATGTTTTGACACCTAAATACTATCATCCATCATGGCTTTCAAAACCAGCACCTGGGGGGGGGAAGCAGGAAAAAACCACACCAAGATAGAGAGGTTCACGAAAAATATATGGCTGCATTGAGTAGATTAATCCCTGATGATGAGGAGGCTGCATTGGTACGGAGACAGGTGAGCAACTATACGCTCAACACTGGTCCATTTGGGAGCATGCATGCAATTCAAGATCGAGAGCATTTTTCTTCTCTTGAGTGGTGGAACATGCATGGAGGGGGTACTCCACTTCTACAGAGTTTGGCATTGCGGGTGCTATCACAGGTGGTAAACACTTCTTCTGCAGAGAGGTGTTGGAGCTCTTATTCTTTCATACACAGTGTTAAAAGGAAC
>APFE030632227.1:10193-26930 GCA_000404065.3 Pinus taeda | reverse complement strand
TAGAGGTTACATGCAAGGCTCATTTTACAAACCTCTCACCAAGTGTCGCTTTTTCCTCAATTTGTGGCATGCACATCATAAACTCAATCTTATCAAAACTCATGAATCAGACACTGTAGAGCTCATTCCTCACATCGACCTTACAGCTCTAACATCCCACATTGCATCGAGGAGTCTTTGGCACTTTCAGCTTAGCTATTTTAGGGTAAGTTTTCTTTTCATGTCTTGCATTATGTTTCTGTACATGCACATATTGATGAAACTACGCCCATACAAGTTATGGACCCATCTAATAGCTGGCATGGAGTAGAAAGGGTGAGTAGTACTATCGATTGCATGAAAGGGTATTCAAGATAATGGATGTCATTGTATGCATTCATGTGATCCCACCCATTTGGCACGCTCACCGAGGCGAAGAAAAGAAGCAATTCTGATTGGATCTGAACATGTATTTCGACAAGTTGATGCACATGGTCACTAGCACACACTTGAAGATCAACACAGACACTATGGATCAGTATGTTGTTGGTCCAACTGCACTCAAGATGATGATGCACATGTTATCAGACGAGTTGGACAGAGGAGCCATATCAATGTACTCGGATGCAACGGAGGCAAGAGTTCACTTTCAAAAGGATGTCACCTTTGAGTGTGTGAACACCATCAGGGACAACCAATATTTGTATTAGTTCACCTGTCAACCATCATGAGGATGTCGAAGGGTTTGTCTTCCCACAGTTGTCCAAGTCTTAGTAATGTCTTTCATGGCTTGCTCAAGCCATTTTGTCTCACATGGGTACATGTGCAAATTGTATGTAACATCTTGTAAAGTGGAAGTCCAAGTGTCAATAGTGGAATGTAATAGTCATAGAGTAGCTAAAGAGTTATGAGGGTAGGTGAACAGTCACAAATGGGAATTTCAAGGGTCACACCACCCTTCGCTATTCATAGTACCTCATAACTCATTGTAGAGGCTTTTGGTTAGCCAAGCTTCTGATAGGAGTATCTTAGAGAAAGGTTGGAGAGTATTGTAACGAGCCTTGGCTTCTCTACAATGTAGATCTAGTACATCTCTTTGGAGGAGCAGGTGGAAGTGACCGTAACATTCTGCTATCGAGACTAGTGGTTGGTCATGGTTGTACTGTATGATTGGAATTTTCACTTCTTAATATAACGAAGCCAACACATTTCATGCATGTCTTGTTATTTTATTTCAGTTAACTTGGTTACTCTAATGATATATGTATATGTTTTCTTACGCATGTATGTATAGACTCCTTCTCTATATGTATGTATGAATCTTATTGAGATGTGTTGTTGGTTTAACCATCATTTTGGATTGTTGGTTCACCTTCCTTCCAGTTTGTGATGCAAATTTTCTCGTGTGTTATCTTTCAAGCTGCATGTTTACATAAGTTTCCAAGGGGTGCAACCATTCCACCTTTGGTGTGTTAGAGACATTCATGCACCTTTCTTGGCTTGCTGTGTGTCATGCCCTCGCTACCAATAGGGAAATCTTACTTGCCTATGCATGCAACCGCAGTCAAGGCGATATCGTATGACCCACTGTTGGGATTCCTACACCAAATAGTCTGAGGTCTAGTCGGGACTTCTTACTAGGGAGATCCCCTAACATGTTGGTGGGTCCAACACTGTCAACACATACTTATATTCCCAAGTAATAATGCTACAAGTCTAGGTCCTTCATCTAAAACTCATATGTCAACTCACACTTACTATGATCAATGAGATTCTATGGTCCTGTCAAAAACAAGTTATCAACATGTAGCAACAATATCATAGGATCACCTATAACAACCTTTTAGAAAAGGTTGGGATCAACATCACTCTTGGTGAAGCCAAGACTCGCTAGGTATCCATCAATCCAAGAATACCAAGCTTAAGGTGCCTTCTTGAGTCCATAAAAATATTTCTTCAATATCAAAACATGAGTCTCCTTCTCATGCAACTCAAAGCCTTCATGTTGTCCTACGTACACTTATTCATAAATCACTCCATTAAAGAAATTTGTATCCACATACATTTGATGCAATTTCCTGTTAGATTTTATAATTATGGTCAATCTTCATAATGTATATTTTCATCATTTATGTAAGAAATTTTTCTTTATGCTCAAAATGAAATTATATTATATGCATATTTGAAAGAAAAATTAGAAGGCTTGTTCTTCAATACCTTCTAAAACAAAGAATTTAAATTGGTATTATGTGTCACATCTCCATAAGATGACCAAGTTGGCCCCTCTTGTTCATGTCATCTAGGCCCCTTAGAGGCACCAATTTGACCCTCCTAGATGGCTATCTATAAGCATTCATTCCTCCACCATGAGATAAAAATTCAACCCACACACAAGAAAAATACATTTTCTCCCAAGTGAAGGAAATATGTTGAATTTAAAGTGAAGTTGATCAAGTCAAAGGAGTAGATAAATAGGCTTGCACTTGTAGAAGAAATCTCTGCTAAAATTCACAAGTGTTGAAGGAACAAGCCGATTTTTCTGTGGTAACTTTTCTATGATCTGCCTAAACTTATGTGGACAGAGAGGGCCAAATTTTGGCATCCTATCGCAAGCCTAGTTTATACCTTAACTAATTTTCACTTGTGGGAATCTTGGAGGAGGGTTGACTTGGAATCTTGGTGGTTTTCTAGTCTTTCCATCTTATTAGTCATTTTTATTATCATCCTTACTTAGATATCTCTTTTATTGAGTTGATTCTATAAGTAAAGGTTGGTGGGATTGCTCCCCATGTTGGTTTTCCCATGGTAAACTCGTGTGTTATTGTGTGGTTGTATCTTTACGATCCTCTAGCATTTTGTTATATTATTGAATTTCTTTGTGTAATTATTTTATGTTGAATTATAAATGTAAGAAAAATCATCAGAAATAATTATTAGTTTATAGGACTATTGAAAACTCAAAATTTCAAACCCATAATAGAATCAATACAAATAAAATTTATAATAGAATTCCACATAGAAACTTGAGCCAATGTCTCCTCATATTCCTCTCCCTCTTTCTGGGAGAACCCTCTAACCATGAATCTTACATTATAATTCTCCATGCTACCAAACACTACATGATTGATATTGTAGATTCACTTGGAAGTTACCACTAACTTCACCTCATGTATTAACACAATATTCCACACATCATTCTTCATGATGGATTAATATTCTTCCATCATGTCATCCTTCCAAACTTACTGAAATAATGCCTCATCGTAGTTGGACAACCTGGAATCAATGTTATGACTCATTAAAGTGCCACGAGGAGCTACACATCCCTCAACTTATTGCAATGTACTTCAAAGACATGATAGTCTCTTCTTGGGTTATGGAATAATTTGGCCCTTCTATCTATTCTTGATGACCTGAAAGATGTTCCACAAGTTTAGAATGCCCTAAACCAACATCCTTGACAGTTTCATGTTCTTCATCACCAACACCATTTCTATACATCCTGTAACATCCCTTGGTAAACCTCGCATGAAAACACATAGGATTAGATAAATTTTACACAATTTACACATGTAATTATTCTAATTACTTATTCCATTTTCCTTTACTAGATATTAGATATAATATTTATCTTTACATATAGTAATATTCAGTAAACAAATAATAATTTACATAACATAACATAACATCCAACGATATAACATATTATCGTAAACAACTTGATGTAACATTGCATCATTTCCATGATTCTTTCAACTATGTTAGTTAATCAAATACTTGGTAATGTAAATGACATGTTATGAAAAGAATTAAAATAATCCAAATAGAACCATAGGAAATCACATCATTCAACACTAATATACCCTGGAAACCCCATAGGGTGAAAACCAATAAATGTTTACTTTTATTATTAAACACTCATGAGGGTGTTCACCCCTCACTCAATGATTTGTAAGAGAGTCTATCTCTTAACCATTATCAAAAAAATATTATAGATAAATATAGTTTAAGTAAAACATGTCTATCTAGAAGATTTTACAATCATCATGATATCATTTACCCACAAATTCACAATCTTTATGTCGTTATGGCCTAGATTTTCCCCATCAGTGGACCATCCTACAACTGGCACCCTTCAATCTTCATGGAACATTAGTTCTTCACCTACCACAATGTTAAATATAATCTATCCTTTGCATAAGTCGCCATTATTTCCTTCCATTGTTGTCTTCAATAAAATTTCATATCATGATTAGATAAAGTATTAATCAACCAATAATCAATCCTTATTAATGATTCTGAAACATCTATTCATGTGCATACATGAAATATAAACAAAATATCATGACATGTTCCCTTTAGCAACACTGAATATGCATTAATTATAGACATGTCACTATTAAATCATGTCCATAAATATATACCACATTAATTTCTCTTCCCCTCCCATAAGCTTACATTCTTTTCCAAGGAAAATCAATACCATTGTCCAAATTATTTTAAAGAATAATAGAATCTTAACTTTCATATTCTTGCATGTATTTATATAATGTTGAAAAGTGTGCAACAAGATATGTTAAATTTAGGAAATGCTAAAAATAGAACTTCTAAAAAATAGTATTGTTGGATACCTATACCAATAGGTTTCATATTTCATGATTGGCAAATTCAAATGCCAAATATGCTCTGCTTTGCTGATACAAAGATCCTATATTTCCAAGACAAGGCAAGGCGCGTACATGCCTTCATGTTTACTAAATTTTGATGGATGGTCCAACAGTCTAATCTGGATCATGCCATGTTTCAATTTTATATTGTAGAATAGAGAAAGAAGTCTGTCCAAACTGTTTAATCTTGGCAGACCAATAGTTAGGCAGAGAAACTAAGGTCCCCAACTGCTTAATCTGGGGCCTTGGAAGAAATAAGGGTAGTGCTAGATAGGAAATCAAAAGAAAAAGCCAATGGAAAATAAAAGGCACATAAGGGTCTGCAAGTCCAAGTGCACCCTCCAAGAAGAAACAAAAAATGTTAGGCAGGTAGATGGGTAGGTAGATGGGGTTGCAGAAGTGGTATTTCTTCCAAACTGAATCTTGCTGGTCAATATAAGGAAAACAACACAATGGAGCATGTCTAACTTCCTTTCTTCCTTGTTTTACACTCATTACTAACATCCCTACACCAGTTGTGTTTGTGATAGAATTCAAGGTTTTATGTTGGTTCTGGTTTCCTTTAAGAGCCACATTTCTTGTGCAAAATTCTTTTCATTTTGATCTACTCCCCAAGCTAAGTGGTTTTCAAATAAACTTAGTGATATTACTCCTCATTCACCTTTTCCCTCCATATTAACCCCTAACTTCTATTATCTAAATTCCCTATGTCACCCTTTCCCTACTATTATAACACCATGGTGTATAAACCCCAAGCATTTTATAAATATCCCCCCCTTGGCATTATAGCCATATGTTCACTACTAGGGAATTAAATTGACATCTGGTCAGTTTAAGAACCCAAGCCTTACCTCTTTTCCTCCTTCAGAATTCATTTACCTATTCAACCCTTCATTTGCTTAAAAAACCTTGTAAAAACCCATCTTCACTCCTAACCCGCTCAAACGGAAAAATTACATGAAATACCCACTTTTCCGACCTATCCAAAGTATACGTGATTTTATAAAGAAAACATTGGAAAACCATGCAAATTCGCTGATATTCTAAAGGTCCCGCCGCGCACCAATTTCATGAAAAAACCATATTTTATTACCCGCCCGACGCTGTATCGTCCGGACAAGTCACTGACCCGTCGACCGTCCGATCGGGCGCTTTTCATCCAACGGCTCACATGGATATCGGACCGGCCCCAAAGTCCATAAGATAGCTTCCAATATGTGTCAGAGGGTGACGTCAGGCCTCGGTCACGCGTCGCCCCCACAGTGTATCGGAGCCCCCTCTGACAACTCCACTTCCGTATGAAAAGCGGTGCGATATCATACCGCCTACGGTTTTCGGTTTCCACCAATCCACCTTGCCAGCATCACTGCTACGTCATCGCCGCGTCCGCGCCCCCGTCCACCATTGCTCCACCTGTCCGCCACCTCACCATCCCCGTGGACCACTCATAAGCTGCCACGTCACCTGGTGACGTCATGATGACCTCATCCGACCCTGACCCCACCCGATGACATCATGCTGATGTCATCCAAAAAAGGCGCCAATGTTCCAAAAAATCCATATTTTGGCCAAATTTTCGCTTTTTTTACACTTTTTGCAAAAACGTCTGTGTTGTCTTCTGCATGTATTTTACGTCCAAACTCACGCCAACTTGTTGAATTCGACCTGGAGACCATCGGCGCGCCAACCCACCTGCATTTGTGACCAGGACTGTCAGTATACCAGGTATTTATCCCTGTAAATCCTCTTTGCGCCTGGTTTTGTCTGCAAATCGACTAAATTAACTTAAAACACAGAAAAAACGCACAATTAACCGGCAAATCCTTTGTGCCTAGTTCCCATTTGAAGTCACAAGGTCGAAATTCACCTGCTAAGCATTGTTCACCAGATCTTTCACAAAACCTGCATTCTGTTCGCGCAATCGTGAACAAGGAACCCGAACTACACCTAATTACCGTGAAAGAGTCTCTCAAGCACAAGCATTTGCCTCTTCTAGTGTTTTATGCAGTATTTCAATTGCTGCAATTGACCCTTTTATCCTCTGTTTCTCAATAAATCACCTCTCTTTCCAAGAAGCTTTATTTTCTGTTACTCTGCACAGTAACACTAATTTACATATCAGCAGAGTTTTAAAGTAACTATGCATACACGAGTAGCACCTGTGGCCCTCAATATTGCCCCTTTAAATGCACCTTAGAGAGAATTGGAGTGGCAGGCATTAGCAGATTTGGATTATAAAATCTCAGAGGAATTTCTAATGAAAAGTAAGTTCCACATCCAACTCTTAAATGAATTAAAGGCCAAACATGAGACTGGAACAGATGTATTGGGCATTTGGGATTCCTTCCTCCCAATCTTCAAGCTTCCTCAGGTCAATCAATTTTCTGACCTAATTCACCTATGTGTTCATGGTTGTGATCCCACTCAGAGAGTTGTGCTTGACCCTTCAGGCTCAGTTGTTTTCTATATTACCCCTGAGGCCATCAGAGAGATGCTGCAATTCAAGACTGAGAAGAAATTGGTTCCCCTATCTTTGCTTGATCTGATAAATCAAGGAGCTAAGATTTTGACAGATGCTCAGATCACCAAGCTGAACCAACTATATATTAAATCTGATACTGTGCAGTACCATCCCATTTCTCATGTTTACCTCAACCCATTGGGCAGGGACCTTGCAGATATGATTAGTCCCATTCTGGGTTATAACTCAATTGAGTATATTGATGAAACTGTACTGGTAATGATGCTCATGTTTTCCCCTGGAAAAACTCCAATCTGCTATGACTATGCCACCTATATATCAGACAAAATGCATGAGAAATTGATGATCCTATCAAGGGAAAGGGTGTTCAGATACTCCTCCTACATCTACCACTTGATTTTATACTATCAACATGAGAAATTTTCTTTTTCTATGAAAAGAGTGGATGCACAAGGAAATCCAAGGTCAATAGTGTATTGGACCTCAGCTTTTCACTACACAGCCTATTCTCCATACACTTACTGTGAGTTTATAGATCATTTTATCCACCCAGCCATGTCTCTGTTCCTGAGCTCACCTCCTCCAAGACTAACCGATGAGATGCAGAGGATCCTTCAGTTGTCCAAGGTATACATCATTGGAGATTGGTATTTTTACCAAAATCACACCGTTATTAGAATATATGGTTGTGAGTTACCCCCATACGGACTGCCCAAATATGTGCCCATGAGGTTGTTTGCCCTTGAATACTTCAGGCAGTTTGGGAATGCTGATGTGAAGAACTTTTCAAGCAAAGGCAAGAAAGCACAGCTGAAGGTAAAAAACCAATTGGGCCGCTTTGTTTTTAACAAAATGGAGGAAGGCTGGAAAGAGGCAGACAGAATGCTAGAAGGCCTTGGCCTAAAGACCAGTTTCCTCTGGAAACCTTATGACCCCAATCACTTCATAACCTTAAGAAGGGTCAAGTATAGACTGTCCAGTTATGACCATGTGAGGTTGCCTCACATAGAAAATATGCAAATCAAACAAAATGGATGAGAGGCACATTAGAGGAACCTGTCACACAAGAAGAATTAAATGAAAGAGCACGAAGAAATATCCTAAAGATGGCTGACCTAGAACTTCCTGCACAGGTATTCACTCTTACAAGCACTCAAGTGGGAGCAACTGCCTAATCCTCCACAGGACATCAGAAGGCATTCAAAGCTATAGATCATACCTCTAGCAAAGGCAAGGAGAAAGAAATGGAGCAAGAGCAGCCACTCCAGGAAAAGGTAAAACAACAGGAAGCACAGAAATAACAACAGGTACAGCATCAAGAACAGGTACAACAACAAGAACATGAACAGCCACTGCAAGAAGAGCAAACAGCAGAGGCCCCAATGGTCACTAAGCAGCAACCACCACAAATTGTGCCTCCTAGGCAAGAAACAAGAGCTGAAGCTTCAGTCCTTCAAACCCCTCAAAAGGAGGACATAAGCAGGAAACGGGACAGAGAGACTCCCCTCACAACATCAACAACTCAAGGGGAAAAGAGGCAAAGATTGAATTCTTTTTCAGAGGAAGAAATTCCATTAGGGCAATCTTTGGGCATGGGCCCACCTAGCATGGAGGCCTCTGCAAGTTCCTTCCAGCAGGAACAAGAGAGGACAATAGGAGGAGAAGTTAGCTCCTCAATCCAACAAAGAGGAGGTGAACAGAGCATCAAGCAGCAGTTCATGGACATAAAGAAGAGGAATGAGCCCATAAGGATACAATTATATAATCATCTGTTGAAAATGGCTCCCACCAACCAGCAAAGACTTATGTCTGCCTATGATGTCCATGAGGGCAAGATGATTAGGAGCCACTTCATACCAGCCGTGCAACAGCCACAGTCAGCTGCAGATTACATCAGGACCATCCTTGAGGTCCTTGCCAAGGACATCCACCTGATGGATCATATTGAATTACACAAGAAAACGGGTGAGATGGTATATGCCTCCTTGGCAGATAAAACATTGGTGAATTACAGGCTAGAAAATAGCCTAAATAATACAACTGCCCAACTTGAGTTGGAAAGAGCATCCTCTCAAGCAAAGGAAAATAGGATCAAAGCTTTGGAGGACATCATAATAGAGCTTGGGCATGATCCTAAGGATGTCAAAGCTGTGCAGGAGCTATTGAAGCTAAGGGATGCAGATATGGCAGCATTAAGGAAAATGATCAAGATCCCAACAACTTTTCATCCCCAAACTGAAGAAGTTTCCCAGCTGAGACATGACAAGGATGCAGCAGCTATGCTGGTGTCACTGTATAAACAACTCATCCAAACGCAAGAAAAGTTGGGATAATCAGAGGCTGCACTGCAGGCAGCATTGCAACAGAAAGAGGCAGGCCAAACTTCCTAGCCCCCTCCAGAAATGATCAATCTGGAAGAAGCCCCTCAAACCACTGCCCCTCCCATTCAGCAGACAGAGCAAACAACACCCTCTACCTCAGCACCAACAACAGAGCAGGATCAAAGCCTTGATATGAAGAAGCTCAGGAATGAAATTCAGGTCTTGGAGGCCAAATGATAGAGCTGAGTCAAGCCAAAGAAACTTTGGCTAAGCTCAATGAAAAATATGATAAATCCAAGAAAAACGTAGCTGAGAGAGAAAGAGAGATAAAGACTCTCAAAAGGAGGATAAATGAGCTAGAGAAAGAGCTCACACTTGATAAGTTAACAGCTGAGCTCAGAGAGGTCCTATGGGCCAATATTGGCCAATCCATCACTGACCAGTGGGAATATATTGAGGCTATTCATGAGCAGATGGGGCTCATTGGAAAAGCACATAGGGAAATCCAAAGAGCAAGGGCATCTCTAGGTAGTATGCATGAGGCTGCCACCAAAATGATGAATGTGCTCAATCACAGAACAAGTTCTCAGCTGGTCACAATGGGAATTGCCAACAGGACTGAGACCATTTCGATGGTCAAAAGAGTCCTGACACTAAGAACCCTGGTACAGACATTAGAGAGAAGAAGCCAGGATATGCAGACATACATTAATAAATTCATGGACAAATTTATAGCATTGCAGAACAGAGGTCTTCCTAGCTTAATGGGCACCTCAGGAAGACTACTTTCCCATGAAAATTATGCCAAGAGGGTCAACACCTTTGCTACAAATCAGATTGCAGAAAAGCCCAGCACTTCAGTAGAATCAGGGCCAGCATCAGGAAAGACTCTCTACAACAAGGTAGAGAGCTTATTTTTTTATCATGAATGAAATCAATCACTTGTTGGATGCGCCTCCAAATTTCTATAAATACACAGATGCGAATGAGACTATAGAGGCAATTTTAAGACATGAATTTCCCACACAGGAAGTCTGGAATGGATTGATACAATTACTACTAAACCAGAGCCAGTAATCAAGTTTTTTCCATTTGAAATATGTAAGTTGTCATGCACAGGAAAATTTTGATATATCAGCATGTATGGAGAAAAGAGGCTGAGCCAACTCAGTGAAACCATTCGGCCACCACAACAGCACTGACAGTCATAGGTGGCAGGGCCAAAAAGCTACAGGAGGACAGAGCTGCAAAGACACGTCATTCATCAGTTATATAAAGCGCTCAACCGACTCAGTGACCTCCAAAGGTCAAAATCTTCTGACATAATTAAAGAGCATTCGTGTTGTATTAAAAGCTGCAATAACTTATTATCTGTTTCCTATACGAGTTGGTGAAGATATTTACTTCTCAGATGACTCAATACCTGAGATATTTTGTATGAAACATTTCTATATATTCCCCCTCACATGAGTTTGCAGGGGTTGGTTGTTGTTGATGTCTCTTCTAGAGTTCTTTTACTGTAAATTCTTAGAGAAGTAATACAAAGGCGGTGGAATTTCCAAAGCTCTGTGTTGTTTGATGCATTGTGGTGTTTAACTGAATGTTACAGGATTCCTGCGTATTTCATGGCATAATAAGTTTTCCTTACAACTCTTTGGTATGTGTTTTGTTGTCTTTCATATCTCTTTCATGCTTCTGTGCTTTATAGTTAATGGCAAGGAAAAAGAATAGTTCCAGGATTTAATCACAGATTACCCTGAACTCAATCTAAGCGATTATAAATGTTTTCTTCAGTTATAGTAATAAAGGTGTAATTCTTAATTGCTACCCTTTCGCGCTATATCTTTCACAATGATTATTGTTTCAGGAATTCAAGTTTTCTCCTGAGGAATATATCTCTTTCCCACACCCCAGCTTAGTGGAAAATTTTTAATTGCTTTTCACTGGTTGTTCACATTTCACCATCATAATTTCAAGTTTGTTTTATGAAGTATTTAAATGGCCCTGTAATTCCAGCTGCCCAAACTCAAGATTTCAAAAAACCAGTAGCCACAGACTCCATTGCCCAATGGACTAACATTATATGCAAATTTCCACTTTAGGTACAGAAAGACATCCTTCCAACCAAACATAAACCAAAACCCTTACTTCATAGCTAGCCTAAAAATCTCCACAGAACAGAGAAAAACCTTAAAGAGAGAGCCCTCTCTGATTACAGTTGGGCTAGAAGCTGTAATCCAAAGATTGGTTAGTGGTTACCCAGGCCGTATTCCCTTGGGAGTCAAAGGGAACAACCTGGGTATTAACATAAATGGCGACTCCACTGGGGAGCTCTTTAGGATTTTCTGATTACTATATATCTCCTAAAGCTATAGTTGTAACCTGAATATCAGTCAGGAAGCCTTCAAAACTGTTTCTGTTTAAACACTAACAGCTTTAGGGAAGAGCTGCTTCAGTCAATTTTCATACTAGCTTTGAGATATATATAGCCATTTCAAAATCTTGTCCAGTCCTTGCAGATATAAAATTTTCCTAAAAAACTCAAAAAACTAGTTTAGAAACTGGCTCCCAAGAAGAATCCACGGTACACTAGGTCAAATCCTGACCCAAATCCACCCCCTATCTTTGAAAATCCTAACACAATCCCTAAATTTGTTAAGAAGCAGCAAGGGCCAGATAAGCTTGCTGACTTAAGTCCAGAGACAGTTCACCCCAACCCCATTTCCACTCCAATCAAGGTTCTTTTTCGATCCAACCCCAGTTCCCCTAGTTCACCATCCACATCTCAAAGCCCCCCTCCCACATCTTCATCCACTGCACACACTCCCTTGACCAATACTCTAGCTTCTGCTACACCTGTCACCCCCGTGGTACCCATTGTTCCTTTTGTCCCAGTTTCCCTTGTCAATCCCCCAAACCTTGTGAATATGGCTAACAGATATGCACCTCTGCAATTACCTGCTAATCCTGTAGCTTTACCTCAGGATTACCAAGCCAAAATCTCATATTTTGACTCCACTAGCCCCTACTCTGCTATTCAACATACCAGGAGGATGCAGGATCACTTTGAAAACTATGAGATAGATGATGATAGTGTGAGGATGAGAATTTTTGTCCAAAGCCTAACAGGTGATGTCCGAACTTGGTTCAGGTCACTTCCTGTAAATACCATCACAACCCCTGATGAGCTTTACCAAGCCTTTACTAACAAATGGGAGAAAAAGAAAGATCCCTTGCACATACTTGGTGAATATGACACAATCAAGAGAGGCCCTCAAGAGACCGTTCTGGAGTATTGTGCTAGATTCAACAATGTATACAATGCAATACCACAAAACTTAAGACCTCCTCCTGATTTGGCTTTATACAAATTCCCTGATGGATTTGATCCTGGCATGGCATATCAGTTGAAGGAAAGAGCACCTGAAACTCTCCAAGATGCCCAAAAGGTTGCTGTCATAGTAGAAGCAAACTTGATTGCTAAAAGAAACAGGGCAAGATTGGAAAAGGGAAACATATACAAAGAAGAACCCTCAGCCTTTGACCAAAAACTTCATGCAATACTTAATGGTATGAAGAGATTGGGTGATAGAGTGGAACCGGTTGAGAGAAAAGCATCATGGGAAGCACCACAAAATAACCCTGTCAGGAACCCAAATTTCAGGAGAAATCAAAACCCAAACGTTGGCAAGACCAGTTCTGATCCAGAGATCAGACCTCCGTTCCAGGAAAACTATGCTGAAACATCCACTTTAGATGAGCAAGTGGATGACACCCACATCCACCTAATGGGACTTAATGATGAGCACCAAGTTTTCCTAAGTCAAGAAGATCATGAAGATGATGACATTAAACAATTCCAAACCAAGTCAGGTGAGTCATTTGACTTCAAACAAGGCTATGACACAACTGTTTATGAAGTTCATAAACAATACAAACTAAGAAGTAGAACTGTAAACATAACACAACCTGAAAAAACAAAGGACAGGCTACAGCCTAAGAGGGCCATAGTCACAGAACCAATTAACACAACTGATTCACTTACAAAGGAGATAACTATTGAAGAAGTTACTGGACAACTTCCCTCAACACAACAGCCTAATCCAAGTAAAATTCCTCAAGAGATGAATGAAAAACACAAGCCCCAAGATCAAGACAAGGATAAAGAAGAAAACTTACTAAACAAAGAAAAGGTGGTCACCCACAACACTAAGGTTCAATCTGAAAGACCCTTTGACTTGGAAGCTGAAATTGGCAAACTAAAAGTAGCCATCCCTCTTTCAGAACTAGCCAAGCATGACATTTACAAACAACAGATTAAGAAGTCCCTCCAACTCACTCGAAACAAAGACAATGTCAATTTGTTGGATGACACCCCAGAATTGTTGTTTGGTCCAGAGGTTGATGGAAAAACAACAGGCACAGGGATCTTAACTTTTTACATTAGTTTGCATATCCATGATAAGATACTACACAATGCAATGTTTGACTCAGGTGCCTCTCATAACCTGATGCCAAAATCAGTCATGGAAAGGCTAAATCTAGACATTACTAGACCATATAAGGACCTATTCTCATTTGATTCCAGCCAAGTTAAGTGTCTAGGCTTGATAAAAGACTTGTGTGTATCCCTTGTCTAGTATCCAAATAAAACAATCTTAATGGATGTTGTCGTTGCTGATATTCCACCCAAATATGGAATGTTGTTGTCAAGATCACGGGGGGCTAAAATTCAAGGTTCCCTACAATTAGACATGTCATATGCCACAATCACAGTCTTCGGTCAACCCAAGAGACTATATAGAGAGTCACTCATGAAATACATGGTCAGCAGTGAAGAAAAGCCTCAAAACTTCCCCATATATGTTGTCCATTCTGATATAGATTCATATATTCTCTATAATGATAACTCATGTCTTTCAAATGATGATGATACAAAGACACTCAAACAAGATCAGGACTTTAATGAAGAAGCTACAGCTCTAGAAATAAAGCTGATCCAATCAGGTGATAAGACTGTTCTAAAAGACAAACTAAATGAAGAATCAAAACTTCAACCCACAAATCCAGACCATAGAGAAGTTATTAAGTCTCCCCTAGAACAAGAGATCCTATGGTTCCTAGAATTTGATGGGTCAGTCAACAAGTTAGGGGCAGGAGCTGGAGTTTGAATACACAATAAACAGAACAACCATGCAGAGGGCCGAGCCTATAGACTGAACTTCAGGTGCACTAACAATATGGCTGAATATGAAGCTCTCTTACTAGGCCTCAAGTTAGTAAAATCCCTACAAGCCATAAAAGTTTCAATCCTAGGAGACTCAGACAGTTATCCAACAAGTAAAAGGTAATTTTGTCACCAATGATAAAAGACTGAGGTCTTATAGGTCTGCTGCTACTGAATTACTAAATTCCTTCACTGAATTTGAGATTGCCAAAATTCCAAGAGCCCAAAATCTTCATGCTCATAGTTTGGCCACATTTGCAAGTAACTGTAAGCTACCTTTCGAGCCCCACCACTGTTTTACAGCCGAGATAAAACACAGACCATCTGTCCCAAACAATGTCAAGGACTAGCAGGTGTTTGATGATGATACACAAATAAACAATTTCTTGACTTTACAACAAGAATTTTCAGGTCTAAACATTGACACTGAAGGAGCAAGTCAATCACAAATACCCGAAGGAGCAAGTCAATCACAAATACCTGAAAGAGAAAGTCAATCACATATACCTGAAAGAGAAAGTCAATCACAAATACAGAGTAAACACGATAACAAAGAAATATCACCCAAAACAGTTAATCAAATGCTACATCCTACAATCTTCAACAAACACAACATACAAGAAATCCAACAAATTAGTTGTGAGGAGACAGCTGATGATGAAACTGAAGTTATACAATTGAAGGAAAATTTTCTTCCAACAGGCTTAGCTCCTTTAGAAGACATTTTTGACTCCAATGATGTTCCCATCAAACCAAAATTGCAGCCCCTCAACACTGCCATAGAAGAGTGTAACATTGGGACTGTTAAACAACCCAAAATCATAAAACTGTCTATTGCATTACCCCCTGACCAAAAGCCCAAATACATTGACCTTTTCAAATAGTTCCAGGATGTCTTTGCATGGAGTTATGAGGATTTAAAATCCTATGACACCTCTGTAATACAACACACTATCCCGCTCAAGCCAGATCAAAAACCCTTTAAGCAAAAATTAAGGAGAATCAATCCTATGCTCCTCCCAGCAATGGAACAAGAGGTACAAAATTTTTTTAAAGCAGGCATTATAGCGCCAATCAGATTCTCTGATTGGATTTCAAACTTAGTCCCTACAAGAAAGAAAACTGGTGAAATAAGGCTCTGTGTTGACCTAAGGAACCTGAATCAGGTATCCTTGAAAGATAATTACCCCTTACCCAAGATGGATCACATCTTGCAGAGAGTAGTGGGGGCCTCAAGAATTTCTTTACTTGATGGATTCTCAGGCTTCAACCAGATCTTAATTCATCCTGATGATCAGGACAAAACAACATTTACAACCCCGTGGGGAACCTTCAAATATGTTAAAATGCCTTTTGGGTTGAAGAATGCAGGGGCTACATTCCAAAGAGCAATGGATATTTCTTTTGCCAAAGAGATTCGTGACTTTCTGGTCGTTTATTTAGATGACCTCACACCTTTCTCCAAATCTGACCAAGAACATTTGAAATATCTAAGGCAGATATTCATAACTTGTAGGAAATATGGAATTTCCTTAAATCCTAAGAAATCCATGTTTGGTTTGGAGGAAGGTAAACTATTGGGTCACATCATTTCCAAAGATGGCATTAGGATTGACCCAGACAGAATCCAGGCCATCTTACAAATGCCTCATCCAAGAAATATAAAGGAATTACAAGCCTTTCTGGGTAAAATCAACTTCCTAAGGAGATTTATCCCAAATTTGGCCGAACTAAGCAGATTACTCAATAACATGCTTAAAAAGGATTCAAAAGTAAAATGGATAGTAGAAGCAAATCAAGCTTTTGAAGGTATCAAGTTTGCCCTCACTCAAACCCCAGTTTTAACCAACCCTCAATTTGACAGGGAATTTATCATATTTTCCTTTGCTCCCCAACACACAATTGCTGTTGTTTTATTACAGAAAGATGACCAAGGAAATAAGAAACCCATTGCTTTCTTTAGTAAAGCTCTTAGAGATGCACCCTTGAAATACCAGATCATGGAAAAGCAAGCATATGCTTTGGTCAAAGCTATTAAAGACTTTAGGATCTACATCCTAT
>APFE030632221.1:13767-42785 GCA_000404065.3 Pinus taeda | reverse complement strand
GCCCATATTGTTACTATTGTGCCACATAGAAGCCCACTATTGTTATTATTGTGCCCTTACATTATTATTGTTATGTCGGCTCTAATTATGTTATGACCCCTTAGACTCCTATATATAGAAAGGAGGTCTTTTCATTTGTATCATCGAAAAATTGTTCATTTATGTAATGTAAAGGAGGTTGCCCCCTCGAAGAGGTTAAATTCTAAGGCGTTGATCTATCTTTTCTATCTTTTCTTGAGCTGGTTTCATAACAAAATCATTGTGTAGATGTGTGTGATGTTTATTTGTCTCCTGTTTTGTATTTTGTTTCCACAGTGTTATTTTGTTGTAGGCTGCAGTGTATGTATTTCAGTATTTGTCGCAGAAAATTGCAAGTAACTTGTTCAATTAATTTAAACAGTAGGTGTAATATAATCAGTTTGTTGCAGTAGGAATAGAGTAACCAATTTTTCACGTGGTATCAGAGCACAGAGCGTAAGTAGAAGAGCTCAGAAGCAGAGAGAAAGAGGATTTTGAAATTACTGCAGAGGCAGCAACTCAAAACCCCAGAGGCAGCACAGTTCGAAGGCTAAGGAGGACGATGTTTTGAAGAGAAATCAATTTCTCTGAGTGAGTCGACAGAGAAATTCGATCTCTAGATCGAAGCTTTCCAGAGGCAGAAGGAAGCAACATACTTTTCCCTGCAGATCAAATCTTCAGCGGAGACGCAGATATTTTGCAACAGTTGCTGACAGAACAGTGTCAATGGGAGAGAGAGACATTGTTGAGGGAATTTCTTCCTCGGAGAATTCCTAGCCAGGGAATTTGAGTTCTCATTTGTTGAGCAGCAACAAGGGGAAGCAAATCTACTGACTCCAGCAGGGAGTGCGTAGGCTTGCCTAGCAGCAACACAGAGGAGAGAGGAGGTCATTCGACTTTTTCGATTGGCAGAGATGGCAACCAATGGGTTGAGAGATCAGGATCGGTTGGATGGTGCATCCAAATATCTGATCTGGAAGGTAAGGATGTCATGCCTTCTAGATGAACATTTTCTCAAGATCTACGTCGACAATGTGGTGCCTGAGCCCACGGATCCAAATCCGCTCAAGAAGTACAAGCGAGAGATGATGAAGGCCAAGCAGATGATCCACGATAGAGTGAAGGATCATGTAGTATGCCACATATCAGGCAAAGGGACTGCCAAGGGGATGTGGGATGCCTTGTCCACGCTATATCAGGTATCTTTTGAGCAGCGGAAGATGTACTTGGAGAAAAAAATGAGATCCACGCAGATGAAGAAGGGGGAAAGCATTGATGCGTTCCTTTCAAAGCTTCAGGAGACCCGTGACAAGTTGGCAGCTGTGGGATCAACACCTCAGCCTACCGAGATGGTGAGGTTGGCCTTGAACTCGGTTTCAGAAGAGTGGCAAGTATTTGTTCAGAGCATCCTAGGTAGAGAAATTTTGCCAGACAAGGAAGGGATGTGGGCCGCTCTTCAGCAAAAAGAGATGAGGAGAGACTTAGTTAAGTGCAAAATTGACAGTAGCAGCAGCATTAGTGGATCGAAGCCCAAGGAGGAGGATGAGAATGCATCCCTTGCATCTAAGGGGCAGAAGGAGCAGCAGAAGAAGAAGAAAGATATATAGAATATCAAGTTCTTCCGGTGTGGTGAACTTGGTCACAACGCTACGCAAAGTCCTCTCAAAAAGAAGGACATGGGTAAGGCGCATGATCTGAAGGCTGCATTCGCACAGATCAAGGAGGAGGAGTTTGCCATGATCGCCCAGAGTTGGGGTGATATAGAACTATAGTTCGAAAGAACTGCGAATGGGCAGGATCCTTGAGGAGTCCACCTCTCGGATCAATACCTTGCTACAAGAGCCCAAAGCAGTAGTAGCAGGATGGACCAGGTCAGTTGATGCAGATGAGTGTCAGAGTGATAGTTGCAGTGGCTACGAGTGCCAGAGACTGAGCAGCACAGATCTAGAGTTGGCAGCAGTGCAGTTGGCATAGAGCAGAAGTCAGCAACAGCGCAGAGGCTTCAGAGGGTCAGTGTAGAGACTAGCAGCAGCCATAACTCCAACAACAAGATGCATCATACTGAACACATGTTTAGTAATTTTAGATGCTTTTTTGTTGTTGATGCAGTAGCAACAGCAGTTGGAGAAGGATGTAGTGCAGATGCAGTATTGGCAGGGCCAGCAGTAGCATGGACACAAAATTTGAGTGGGAGTTGCAGTACGAATGCAGTGTTGGCAGTGGCAGTGTCAGACGCAGTACAGATGCAGCGTTTGCACAGTATTTGATGGGCAGAGATGTCATACACTAGCAATGCAAAGGGAGATGTTACAGAGAAGGGTGATGCTTCAGTAGGTTGCATTACTACAACACATTTCTCGCTAAGAGGGAGTGTTGATTTTTGGTAGCATTGGATGTGCTCTAAGCCTCAAAATTTGTAGTGAGGTTTGGGCGCATGCATTCCACAAAACTCAAAAATCTTTTTGGGAAATTCCACCCAGAGAGAGTTTTATTAAAATAATTAATTATTTTTAATGGGTCCCTAAGTCTAAACTTAGGAAATTAAAATAATTAAAGGGTATTAATCTAACTGTGGGTGAACTTCTAGAAGAAGACGAGAATCAAGCCAAAATGATCTAAGCCATTGATTAGGATCTAATCTGGGTCAATAGTTCTCAATAGAAGGATTATAAGAGGAGGCTCAATGGGCATTTGAAAAACACATCGAGTTGATATCAGAAGATCGAATTTATGAAGCACAACAATTACTAGAAGAGGAATTTGAAGTGATCTTTTGCAGTGAGGGGTAGAGTTAGTATCTGGTGGGGAGGTTTCCTAGGATGGAGAGTACAAGGCAGAGAGGGCAGAACGACGTCTACAAAGGTTGACACTGGGCCACACAGAGCTAATGCAGTGGCAGCGTAGAGCCTGAAGGGAGGTCGAATTCTTGCTGAGGAAATCGAGTTTCAGAAGCCAAGAGTAGGGGTGTGAGACCAGGAGGCTGAGAGCGGAAGTTTCTAGCCAACAGAGGGTCAGAAGGAGGAGCAACGCAGTCCCCAGCAGAGGTGACATAGATACTGCGTGGGGTTGACGCAGTTCTGCACAGATGCTGATGCAGAAGGGACACAGAGGCTCTCTTCCAGCAGATCTGAGATGGATCTTCTAGTGACTGGGTGAAATCATCTCACTATTTCGTTTTGTACAATTTCTCTCTGTATCGGATAGCCAGTTGGGCATCCAACGAATTGTAGTTAGAATTACTACTGCATAATAATAAAACCCTCAGCTGTTGCATCGGTTTTTCCGCATTGGGTTTTTCTGGGGACGTTTGTCCAAAAATAATTGTGTAGATGTGCGTGATGTTTATTTCTCTCGTATTGTATTTAGTTTCCGCAGTTTTATTTTGGTGTAGGCTGCAGTGTATGTATTTCGGTATTTGCGTAGAAAATTGCAAGTAAATTGTTCAATTAATTTAACAAGTAGGTGAAATATAATCAGTTTGTTGCAGTAGGAATCGGGTAACCGATTTTCACACTCATTAGTGAGGAAAACTTCTGAAGGATTTTCTTTCAGTGACTTTGTTAATCAATTTTTGTATATGGCAATCTGTGTGTTAAGTAGTGATGCAGTTCCCAGAATTTCCACAGAGATCAAAAGGATTTTACACTTGAGTGAGCAATCTAAAGTTGGAGACTAGTATTTATACCAGAATTTTACACAAATTAGAATCTACGGTTGCGAGCTTCCACATTACAAACTACCAGTGATCCTCCCCATGAGGATTTTTGCACTAGAGTATATCAGGAAGATGATGAACATGGATGATGTTCATTTTGTTTCCAGGAAACAAAAAGCTCAATTTCAACTAAAGGCACAGGTTGGACCATTCATAGTCAACACCAAAGCTGCAGAAAAAGAAGTCAATGATTTGTTAAGTCAGATGAAGTTTAGATTGAGTTTCAGTTGTTCAGATGATCCATTAGGAATAATATCATCAATGAGAGTTGGGCAAAAGTCTGCACCATATGTGCACATTGAAAAACCTGAGATTGAACAATATGTCAACAAAGAAGAAAGGGAAGAGAACACACTGCAGGAAGTTGAGGAGCTAGTTTCCAGTCAAACAACATTGGAAACTCCAAGGATGACAGAAAAAGAATTGAAAAGACCGAGAGAAAGTCTATCTCCAGCAAGATCAGAGTTATAGAAGGCATCATTCAAAGTGTTCAAGAGAAGAAAGACCATAAATGTTGAAGAAGAGTCCTCAGAAGTTCAAACTTCTAAAGGACCTACTACAGTCATATTTTCAAGAGAATTTTCATTTCCATTACAACATATTGAAGAAACCACCATAGATTCTCCTTCTTCTCCTTCTTCTTCAAGGCAGCAGAATATTTTTGCAAGATTCTTAGAAATGACTAAATTACTTTCTGCCTTAGATAGTGAAAGAGGACAGTTCCAATTAGCATTTTTGGAACCAAAGGTCCCTATGCCTAAGAGTGATGAATATCATAAAACCTTTGTGTTTTCATTTGATACCAAACAAATACATCCTATAGATCAAATTGATCTTCACAAGCAAGCAGGAGAAATGATATACACATCCCTGACAAGTACATCCTATAGATCAAATTGATCTTCACAAGCAAGCAGGAGAAATTTTATACACATCCCGGACAAGTACATCCTATAGATCAAACTGATGTTCACAAGCAAGCATGAGAAATGATATACACATCCCTAACAAGTTTTATCGTGGCAGCATCCAAGCTACAAGCATCTTTGAACAATATTCATTCTCAATTGAAGCTAGAAAATATGTCTTCTCTATCCAAGGATACCAAAATTAAAGGGTTGGAAGATCTGGTATTAAAATTAGTATTGAATCCTACAGATGTAAAGGAAACTAAAGAAATAATTAAAAGTAGAAATGCAAACATCTAGGTGTTGATTTTTGTAGCATCGGATGTGCTCTAGCCTTGAAACTTTGCAGAGAGGCTAAGACACATGCATTCTCCAAAACCCAAAAATCGTTTCTGGAAATTCCACCTAGAAATGATTTAATCAAAATAATTAACTTTTTTAAATGGTTCCCTAAGTCAAAACTTAGGAAATCTAGTTAATTAAAGGGTATTAATTAAATAAGGTGTGAATCTTCTAGAAGAAGACGAGGATCAACTCCAAGTTAATCTTAGACATCGATCATGTTTTAATCCTGGTCGTTGGAGCTCCAATGAGAGATTATAAAGAGTTCGATGTGGTTGGAGATATACACTTGAGCAATTCGATTTTGCTACAGAATCGATTTCTTGAGTAGCAGATGTGAGTTGCCGGAAGTGATTCAGTAAAGTCGAAGCAGTAAGAGGGGCAAGGATAGTAGACTGGAGAAAGTTTTCCAGATCCTAGGAGTGCAAAGAAGAGAAGGCAAAGAGCAATTTAGTGAGGCAGTGCAGTGCCACGCAGAGGCAACGCAAAGCTTCAAAGGGAGTTCGAATTCCAGCTGGGAGAGACGAGATTCGGAGCTAGAAGTCGGGTTGTGAGACCGGAGGGCCAGGAGGTCAAATTTCCACATATGAGAAGGTCAGAAAGGGATTGACGTAGAGCCCAGCCAATGTGACACAGATCTACGTAGGGTTGATGCAAAAGTTGCACAGAGGCAGCGTGGGGCCAGTCAGCAAGCCCCTGATCAAAGTTGAATCTCTCGAATCAGTGTGAGGTTCTTCTCACTAACTCTTTGCCAGTATTTCTCTATATCGGATAGCCAATTTGGGCATCCAACGATTTGTACTCAAATTTACTACTGCATAATAATTAAAACCCTCAGCGGCTACATCGGTTTTCCCAAGTTGGGTTTTTTCGGGGACATTGTCCAAAAACAACTGTGTTGATCCATGTGTTTAATTTCTCTCCAGTGCATTATTTAGTTTCCGCAGTATTTTATTTTGTGTAGGCTGCAGTGTATGTATTTCAGTATTTGTCGTAGAAAACTGCAAGTAAATTGTTCAAGTAGGTGAAATATTATCAGTTTGTTGCAGTAGGAATCGAATAATCGATTTTTCACATGGTATTAGAGCACGGATTGTGAGCAGGAGAGCTCAAAGCAGAAAGGAAGAGGGAGTTCAAATTTACTGCAGAGGCGGCAATTCGAAACCCTAGAAGGCAGTGCAGTCCTTGGGCCAAAGAGGTCGAAGTTTTGAGTGAGATCGATTTCTCTAAGTGAGTCGACAGAGAAATCCAATTCTCTTAGATCGAAGCTTTCCAAAGGCAGAAGGAAGCAACGTTGTTTCCTTGCAAAGCAGATCATCAGCTGGGACGCAGATATTTTGCAGCAGTTGCTGGAAGAATAGCATTAGAGAGAGAATAGCACATAATGAGGGAATTTCTTCCTCAAAGTTCTAGCAGAGCAGTAGTAGTTGTGTGCAAGATTTCTCACTCCAAAAGGGAGTGCAAATAGCTGGGCAGCAGCTGCACATAGAAGAAGAGGGAGCAGTTCGACTTTTTCTGGAGAGATGGCATTAGCAAGATTGAGAGATCAAAATCGGTTGGACGGAGCCTCCAATTGTTTGATCTGTGTTGGATGGCGTTGTCATTGATGTCAACCCATGGAGTTGATTGGGTTTGACTTTGACCAAAAACACCATTCATTGATATCAAATGGTTAATGAACCCTGCTTAGTAATTGTCGGATTACATCAAGATGGCAGCTATATTGTTGGATGGCTAAAAACCCCAAGTTTTAGGGTTTGGGTTCCATGGACTAAGGATGTGCCTCGACTTTGTCAAGGGTTTTGGGTAGGTCAAATCATTGAGTTTGGGCCGGAGATCTATGTCACTAGATTCTCCTCGAAAAGATGTTTCTATTGATATGTGGTATGCCCCGAGAGGCCACCTGGTTTGAGAGATATTCACAATTGAATTTAGTAACCCTAGTTTCTAGGTTAAAATCCCAAGGGATAGTGACATGACACCTCCTCCTACAGTTCTCAACATATGAAATTGTTTATCACTGTAATCTCGCCCCATATAAGTTACATAACTTCAAAACCAAAGACAATAAATCAATCATTGACTTAATACACTCGTGTCACCTACAAAACACACTATAGAGGGTTAGTGTACAAATTTCTTAGGGCATAAACAAACAAATTTACAGTACTTATAAAATAAATTATTCATACCTTAAGGAATCTTAGAAAAAGTATTAAATTATTTTCTTTCATAAAAGGTATCCCTCATATTGTAGAGGCTAATATCTTTTACTCATAAAACTCACGGCCTTTCTCACTCATAAGGTTCATGACTTTCCTTACTTAACACACAACACATGAAATAATTAATTTCTAATAATTTAATTCCTTATGGAACCTCTCCTAGTCACCAACGTTCATTTCAATGAAGCCCTTCTTAGCCCACACCTACGTCTATAAAAAGAGACATTATACCTTACCTCACATATCATAGTTCAACATATCTTATGCCTTTATGCTCTGAAATAGTTCAGATTCCTGAGGTAGAATAACGAACTTCAGAAGACGGCTAGGGCTTGTTTCCCTTGTCTTTTACTTAATTTGGATTTTCTAAGCAAGGTGTTTCGCAAGTACGCTCTCCCTTTTAAGCTTTATATCACTCCTCCAAAAGCGATAACTTCAACACACGATATTTAGACCCCTTACGAAACCAGCGAAGAAATCTCAGTGACTTTGGCTTGTTTGTCACATGCTTGGGTGGTGTTTTTTTGAAAAAGAAATCTCAGTGAGTTTTGTTTGTTTGTCACATGTTTGGGCGGTGTTTTTGAAGGTTTGTTCTTGTTAAAGGGTACTGCAAAAATAGCGGAGGTTTAAGAGTGAAATATCTCCAAAACAACAACGAAATATTTTTATGATTAAGCGCAGTGTTGTTACAGGTCAGTGTGTTATCACTCAGATTTTCCCTTAGAAGTTATCAAAAGAAGGGACACTCCGAGGTAACCACAAACCAATCTTTTAAGTACAGAATCTAGCCAATTTGTACTCAGAGAGGGCTCTCTCTTTATGATTTAGCTTTGTTTTATGGGATATTAGGCTAGTTATGAAAGCTTGTAGGGGATTTTGTTTGGGTGGTGGAATTCTGGTAACAGATGGATAGAACAAAGCCTTCAAGCCATTGGGCTATGGAGTCAAATCAAGTGATGGCTTAACTGGATGAGATCAAATTACTAAAGGGAAAACTCACAGGGCAAGGTAGTAAAACAAAAGGCAAATGTCAAGTTCAGGTGGATGAAATGGTCTTAACTAGGGAGAAAGGGCAATGAAGAATCCTTTAACCGGGGTCAAGATGAGGAACAGAAGAGGCCTATCAACAAAGGGCAATTAAGAATTCTTTGTTCAATTGAGCCAAAGGGATAAACTCTAAGTAAGGGAGCATTCAAGAATTCCCTAACTATGATAGTCTAGCAGAAAATATTGATAAGATAAACAATTTAAAACAGTGCAGTAAAGCAATTTCTGAAAAATCATTACTTGTTTATCATTCAGGTTTTATGAAAACACATATGATTATTAATAAACAGAGAAAAAACAGTAATAAACAAGAGATATAGAATACTTATTTGATTTCTTTTTGACACAAGTATCCCGTGAACAGTCTTTACTTTATTCCTTGATCCAGCAAGCCATACAAGTCTTGGTACAATAGCACTTCAATTCTAGAAGAAAATGTCTATAAAAATGTCTTTGAATCCACACCTTAATACTTCGAATAAAGAAGTATTTATACAAAATTTACATCAAAATATCTCATAACTAAATGAGATTTATTCTAGGAAAATAAAATATCTATTTACACAAATATAGAGACAGATGGTCTCGAATATAGTGACAGATAGTGAACTGATTTTTGTTGTCCCTGTTTTTGTTGAAGGAGCTGGAGGCATGCTCTACGAATTTGCATCTTGTTGTTGCCTTAGTAACTCTGTGCCGGACCTCTGATTTGATCTTTTTAACTGATACTCTCTCACCTGTAACTGATACTCTTTACCTGTTCACCAGCATTCATCCTTTTTACCAAAATTTATTGTGGTAATTATTTCTATTTACCTCACTGTTTACCATGGTAATTTATAGGATGTCAGTCATGTTGGTCCACCAATCATCCTTTGGTATTCTTGTTTTTGTCAGCGTCCTATAAATTTTATCTGCTTCTATATATTTTACAAAATTGGGTTGTACTGGGAATAAGTGCTTTACTTCATGTTCAATGAAAAAGAGGTTCTCTAAACCGTTGTACAACACTTTTCCAAATTGCCTGATGGAAACCCTGAAAAATTTTCAAAATCTGTAGTTGCAACCTGCAATGGCAAAACAGAAAACCCAGAAGTAAAATGTGCAAGGAAGAAACCTAAAACCCTAACAAAAATCAGCGAAATAATTACAGTAATTACAAATTAGAGGCTCTAACTAGCCAGATTTGTCGATATGCCACAAATATTTTCAGAATTTAAATTTAATGTGAGATGCTTCAGAAAACCCTTCATGCATTCATTAAAAAAAATAAAAATCAAATGGTTAGCCCGTGTAATATCCCTTTTCAGGGGTATCCCTCAAACACAAGCAAACTACAACCAGAGATGGACTAGAAGGGCGTTTACCAGATATGTCACCTCTGAAAAGAGGACGAGATCTGGAGGTTACCTGGCCCTTTCCAGACTCTGTCTAAGAGTATAGCAGAAAAACACACAAATGGCATAGTAGCCGGGAAGCTCAAAGAGATAAAAATAACAGTAGTGCAACATACAATAATGTATACATGGAATATAAGCAGATACTCAAGAAATGCAGAGAGAAATGCTAAGCCATTTTATTATACTGAGTAATGGAAAGAGTACAAGAGGTGATCAGAAAGATAGCACCTCGACTTGCACAAGGCAAGTGAAAAAAATACACTCAGAATGGTAAGGAAATGGCCTCTCTCTGAACTGCGTCCAAGCTACAGGAGAACTGCTATGCTACTACCACTACTGGAATCAGGTGAGGATTTGGGAATGTTCCCCTCCTTAGAAAATGCTGAAACTCTGGAATCAGACTCTGCTCAATAAACCCAGAAAAGCCCAGAAAGCTTTTCTAAAATAGTCGACCCTCAAAAATCACCCCCTTAAGGATCTACATTATCCCTCAAGGCTTTGCGCTGCCACTAAAGAGAATCCTCCAAAACTCTGCCTGAGACTCTGCCAAAATCCTCCAATATGCAAGGGTTGATCCCTTGCTCAATCTCCAAGCTCAAATCCTCCACATAAACCCAATCCGGAGCTCCTACCGAAAGAGAGTGTGTCCTCCTCTCTCAAGACTGCACAATCATCAAAATGCTCATCTCCCCCTCAACTCCAAACATCGATCTTCCTACAAAAGACTAATGAAACTACCTTGCCCGAGCAGGCACTCGAAGCCCCCCGGGGCTAAGGGTGAGATCTCCGAACAGAGACACTCGATGCACTAAACAGTGCTGCAGAGAGGCTAAACAGCCAGTGTGCTCTAAGTCGAAGTGACTAACTCAAATGCAACATAATCGAATGCCAAAATGAGGAGGCTTCTTTCTCCTTTATAGCGATGGCCTCTCTCAAAACCCTAAGGCCCACCTCCTCCAACGTAGCCTCTCTCTTGCCACGTGCTCCTCTCCATTTGCGCAGTCCCTCCAAGTGTCTACGTGGGCCCCCCTTCTCTACGTGGTCCTTTGGCTCCCTTGGCTCCCCTTTTAAGTTACAACGTTGTGCTACTAGGGAGTGACTTTATTCAAAAAGTGAGTTATGTCCCCCTTTCCTCACCTTTTTATTTATAAATAACTATAGAAGGCAAAATTGAGCAAAATTGAATATTCCAATTAGCCATGACTAATGAGGAATATTACAGCCCGGGATCAAAACTGGCTGGGCTCTTTCAGAAAACACAATCCGGGAATTGGCTGGTTCAGCTGAGAACTTTCTCGAACGCCCAGTAATCTAAAAAAAAGGGATTTCTTACACAGCTTAAAATCAACTATTAACATAGAGGGATAAAACAACAGTGAAATTCAAATCAAATGGAGATACCTACCGTTATGTTTTAGAAGTTAAACTATCATTCAAACCCTAGAGATCGGACAAGATACCTGTGCCTAAATCAATCTTCATCAAGCTATTATCAATGGCTGAAAATAAAATTATGCAGAAAAATAAAACATCTTACAGCATTTTCAGAAGAGTAACACCAACAAGATTTTCAACCCCAAAGTCTTTCTTTATTGCACAAAAAATGACTACAAGAGAGCTTTCTTTAGCACAAGACTCACAGATCGAATCTGATCTCAAATGACCCCTAACACCCTATTTAAAGGAAAAATTCCCAACGACTAGTTCGAGTGATCCATGTCAAAATGATCTCAACCGTCGATGAGGATCAAAATCCCTTTTAATCTCATCCGTCGAATTTTTAAATGCATTTTAATATATTAAAAAATTGAAAATTATGCATTTATTTACTCAAAACTTTGATTTATTATTATTTATTATTTATTTTTATGTTTTCAAAAAAAAATCTTTTTTAATTTTTTAATTTATTATTATTTTTATCTATTTTTAAATTTTAAATTTATTTTTTATTTTTTATTTTTTTTTTATTTTTTAGTTATTTTTTTTAATTTATTATTATATTATTATATATCTTTATTATTTTTTTATTGTTGGATCCTCGAACTTAGCCTTCGGAAAAATCACCTAGGACTTAGGACTCATGAGAGGATTAAAACATTTTCTAACCCTCAAGACACTTTACATCATGACTTTTACAATTTTACATCTCAAGGGGGAAAACCCATTTAACATAGACCCTTATAGACCACCCAGTTCTGCGACACAAACATAATCTAGCAGATCAAGCAACTTGTAATAACCTAACCAAATAGTTAGAATTATTACCAAATTACTTTTACATAGACTCGAAGCACACTAGGATTCCCCTAAGATTCTAATCACAAAATTCATTCCGGCTTTGGGGTTAAGCTGAAAGAAAACTCTGTCGATCATGGATCGGTGAGACAAAAAACCTTCTGGAACGTAGATCATCACTAGAAGATTAGGTTTGCCTAGGCAATTTACATACATGACTCAGATCTACTAAGATTACTTACAATTTACACATGCAGACTGAGTTTACAACATAACATGATCGCGCTGATGATGATAGTCGAATGGCATGGACATATCGATCAAGCGCTATCCCTTTTGCGAAGAAAATGGGGTGTACTGCTATGGGTAGTTGACACGTATTGGTCAACAGGGCCTAAGTGGTCTTTGATTCTCAGCTGGGCTTTCTTCTTTGCTTTCATGAAATGGATTTGATCAGAGTTAATTATTTGCCTGTAGTACTGCAGGGCAAATAATCTCATGGGGACATATTTGGGCAATTTGAATGGAGGCAGTTCACACCCATAGACTCGGATCTCAGTATGATTCTGGTATAAGTATTAGTCACCTATCCTGTATTGCTTTGACAACTGAAGAATTCTTTTGATATCATCACTGATTCTGGGAGGAGAACTTCCTGTCAGCATGGTAATTACAAGATGGACGAACTGATCAATGAAGTCTCTGTATGAATAGGGAGAAAAGGATGAGTAGTGAAAAATAGAGGTCCAGAAAATGACTGACCTAGGGCTACCTTTTGTATCAAGCTTATGCACAGAGAAAGGGAACTTGTTAGATTGATAGTAAAGAAAGAGGTGATATATGACTGTAGAATACTTAAACACTCTCATTTTCTAGCCTCATGAACTGGTCATGGATTTTGTCAGCTATGAATGCAGCATCGTCATATTTGACAGCAGGAGGCTGACCAAGGGTGAAGATACTCATGAAAACTAGGGTCAATTCATTAACAAACTCACTAGTATTGAAACCCATAATGGCAGCAATCATATTAACAATATCTTTGCCTCTATCAGTGAAGAAACATGTTAGGTAGGGAGGGGGAGCTTTGGGTATATGATCCTTATCCATGAAAGTATGGCAAATACAGCTGACTGAGTTCAGAACTAGACGTTTTAGTGGATTTTTCTAGTAATTCTCCAATGGAAATGTGGGTGAGGTTCTGGTCGGGCTGAAGCTGTAACATTTCGTTAACTGAATCAGCAGGAATGGTAAACAGGACTGACTGGTCGAGGGACATTACGGCTCTGAGGCTAGGGTTATAATTAGCCTGGCATTGGTGGATAATGTCTGGGAAAATGTGCACAGAAGGGAATAGGTACTTTAGGAGATTTGATTCCCAAAGTCCTATGGTATCCGAATTCTTCATGTAATCATCTCAGCATCGACAATATACTTTCAGGGGGCATTTATCAAGTTCAAGGTCCTTTATTTGGAAGTCTTTATCTGCTAATGGAAAGTAATCCAAATCCCTATGAGGAGTAGTGATGGGAGGTACATTGAGGGCCACGGGGGTTTCCATTCTGGTTCTTGTGTTTTTAGGGACGAGACTGGGATTTTCAATAAAATTGTTGAAAACAGAGGTGTCTGGGAGTTTTAAACTAAGCTTAGCAACTCAAATATACTGAAAATTTTGGGTTTTAAAGAAATTTACAGGAATTTTCAGTATATAACAGGGTTTCTGAGAGAAAGTTTGGTAAATACCTGTTTCTGGGCAACTGGCAAGGATGTTCATGTTCGCAAGATGCACACAGTGGACTGGAGCGGCGTTGAAGGGAAGCGTTCAAGGTGGTTGACAATTTGGGGACGAACTGGTTGATTTGGATGTACTGCGTGCATGCATGGAACTGTTCTTGATAAAGGATGAAGAATGGATTATAATCATTTTTTATGCAAAGTCAATATTTTGGCGGGTTTGGTGACAAAGACAAGTGGCGTCATCTTGACGATGTGACGTTTTGTCGTTTGTGGGAGGCGGTAAGCGGGTTTCATCGCACCGCTTATGGGAGGTTGGTGGTATTGAGGGAGGGCCACACGATTCCACTAGTCAGTTGACACGTAGCATCGGCGCTTTTGGGAAAACCGCTCATATCGCGCATTTAACGTCCGACCAAAAGGCCCATGCGATATGAGCGATAGCTGTCGGATATGGGAGATCTGATCAGATGGTGGTCGGGGGTGGGAAGTTACTAATAGTTAATGGAGGGGGGCCGACGTTTAATTAAAGACTTTAATTACATCGGCAGCGATGTGATTGGTTGAAAGTTGTTAATTAATCCTGATGATCAATTAACCCTTTATTTAGCATGGCGGGGGTCGGGATTCTTAATTAGTCATGTTTTGACTAATTAATCCCATTACCAAACGTTATTAAGGTTATATTGCAACCATAGAGCGGGATATATAATTTATTGGGTTTGTAATAATAATACGGGTAAGGGGTAGTTTATTTCCAGGAGTTAAAAAATAATAATAATTAGCGGTTAATATGATTTTGTAAGATATGAATGCGCGCTAAGTTAAAATGTTTCTGAAAGCATTTTCATCATACACATTTAAGACTTAGGCTAAGTGAATGTGAGGGCTTATATGGAGAATGTTTTAATTTCCCTAAGTAAAATAAAATTTTACTTAGGAAAAGCTTTATTAACGGAATGAATGATTTTATGGAGGGGTAAATGTTGATGAAGGGGATTTAAGTACTTTAGGTATTTCAAATTATTGGGCCTAGAGTCCGGTCCCTCCAAAAGTCAGAGAAATGCTCTGAGCCCCTCTAACTTGTTTATATGTACCTTTAGCACTTAAGGGAAATTAGTGAACTTTTAGGGAAAAATGGAGTAAGGGAGTTAATTAATTTGACTTTGTTTCCTTGATGTGCTGTCTCCAATGTGAGTTGTGCTTTGTCCAAGTAATGAAAGCAAAAGATTTAAGCATTAAACTTAACCATTCACCACACATTTATTCTGCAACCATCATCTACTTACCCTACCTATTTTATCCTAGCATTTTCACTTCTTTATTAGGGTGCATTTAGACTGGCAAACCATTTTCACACTTTTTTTTCTTTTACATAGTGATATCTATCTAAATCTACATTTATTACATCCAAGGACTTAGATTAAACTGTTGAACTCATTTTATTCACTCTACCTATCTACTTATCTGCCAAGATTAAACAGTTTGGTCAGATTTTATTCTCTATCTCTAAGCATGAAATTCAAAACATGGAATAAACAAGATTAAACTATTTGGTTACCATGGATTGTGGCATAAGTAACAAGTTGCACACAATCTTTATTATGCATAAAGCAAATATTAGTGGCATTTAGGCTTGCACACTTTCATGGTCTTTTCTTTTTTGTTGGGATTTATTTTCTTTCATTTTTTTGTTCTTTTCTTTATTCTTTTCACCCTTTTATTCTTTTTCTAGGGCATACCTTCTTTACATTTTTTTTTATTTTTTGTTCTTCACAAATATGGAAAACATTTGCAACAGGCAAAGGTATGAACATATTTCAGAGTTAAACCAAGTCAATCATGATATATGACACCCTATTGGTATAGGGGCATAACACAATGAATTGCATATACTTTTGTTTTGGATTTACTTGAGTTAGTTTTTTATTACAGCTGGAGGTGCAGTCCTTAAATGGCATAACCATTACACAAATACCACTCAAATTCTGAAATTTAAGGTCAAAATCACAGACCAACAAAGGTTGATTTAGAGTAGGGTTTTGCATTGCAAAATTTTTGTATCTTGTCATGGTTTCACTTATTGTTGAAGGAGTATCCATATCATTTCTGTTTTTGAAATTCGGTGATTCGACTGGGCATTAAGAGTAGGTCTCATTAGGGCACAAAACTGTTTTAGTGCATTCATCACTGGTTTTCCTTTTGGCTTTTTGGATTCGCTTGGGTAAACTGTTTTTGCAGGTGGATGATAGCCCTTACATGACACAATTGTGACATGATTATGCACTGAAATTACAAAACAACAAAAGGTCATAGGTCTGTAGTAAAAGACGTGAAGTTTGGAATAGGTACAAAACAACGAGGTCATAGGTCTGTAGTAAAAGACGTGAAGTTTGGAATATGTTTTCATTTGCACATCAGCTGGTGTCCTTTTCCTTTTGGACCTTTGGATGTATGTTAGTATTGCATTGGCACCTACTTCATCGTTGACAAAAATACAAATGTAAAGACACCTTAGTCAGAGGTCCTCTTGTCAATATATGACATTGAATTTCAGCTTCAGACAGTGGTAGTAATGAGACTGTAATTTCTTATACAGTGAGAAGATAATCCACAGCAAGAATAATATATAAACTTTGACATAACATAATTACATGACTTTGACCGTTGCTTAACATGTTACATGACGATACCTTGATTATGAAGTGAGACATGATTGACTTAGTGAAAATTCTATGAAGTCTGACTTTGACTTTAGTGCAACATGATAGTAATACCTAAACATGACTTTGAGTTGATACATTAATTCATTTGAATAAGACTTAACTATGACACATGGTTTGGAACAATGAGTTTATGTCTAGTTGACAAGTATCTTTGACTATACTTGACTAAGACTCTATATGACAACGTTGTATTACAAGTGTTTTTTTGACACCTAAAAAAGACATTGGCCTTGAATTGACACCTAACTTTAGCATGACTAATTGACTTGATTCATAGATTAAGAAACATTGACATATGCCATTGATGACCTTGGGTATTGTTGACCAATACGTGCCAACTACCCTTAGCAGTACACCCCCTTTTCTTTGCAAAAGGGTAGCGCTTGATTGACGTGTCTGTGCCATTCGACAGTCATCGTCGACCTTATCATATTATGTTGTAAACCCAGTGTGCATGTGTGAATTGTAAATAATCTTAGCAGAGCTGAGCCATGTATGTAAATTGCCTAGGTGGACCTAATTTTCTAGTGATAATCTACATTCCGGAAGGTTTTTTGTCTCACCGATCCATGATCGGCAGAGTTTTCCTTCGGCCTAGCCCCAAAGCCAGAATGAATTTTGTCATTAGAATCTTAGAAGAATCCTAGTGTGTTAATATGCTAGATTTTATTTGGTCGCAGAACTAGGTGGTCTATGAGGGTCTATGTCAAATGGGTTTTCCCTCTTGAGATGTAAAACTGTAAAAGTCATGATGTAAAGTGTCTTGAGGGTTAGAAAATGTTTTAATCCCCTCATAAGTCCTAAGTCCTAGGTCCTAGGCGATTTTTCCAAAGGCTAAGTTCGAGGATCCAAAAAATTAAAAATAAATAATTAAAGATATAAATAATTAAAAAAATTAAAATTTAAAATTTTAAAAAAAATAATAATAAAATTTTAAAATTTAGAAAATAATTAATAAAATAAATAAATAAATAAAAATTTAAAAAATAATAAAATAATAATAAGTCAAATTTTTGAAAAAATAAATGCAGAATTTTAATTTTTTAATATATTAAAATGCATTTAAAAATTCGTCGGATAAGATTAAAAGGGATTTTGATCCTCATCGATGGTCGAGATCGTTTTGACATGGATTACTCGAACTAGCCGTTGGGAATTTTTCCTTTAAATAGGGTGTTAGGGGTCATTTGAGATCAGATTAGATCTGAGAGTCTGGTGCTAAAGAAAGCTCTCTTGTATTCATTTTTTGTGCAATAAAGAAAGACTTTGGAGTTAAAAATCTTGCTGGTGTTACTCTTCTGGAAATGCTGTAAGGCCTTTTATTTTTCTACATAATTTTATTTTCAGTCATCAATAATAGGTTAATGAAGATTGATTCAGACACAGGTATCTTGTATGATCTTTGGGGTTTGAATGATAGTTTAGATTCTGAAATATAATGGCAGGTATCTCCATTTGATCTGGATTTCACTATCTTTTTTTCCCTCTATGTTAATGGTTGATTTTAAGCTGTGCAGGAAATCTTAGTTTTGAGTTTACTGGGCATTAGGGGAAGTTCTCGGCTAAATTAGCCAACTCCCGGATTGCGTTTTCTGAAAGAGCCCAGCCAATTTTAATCTCGGGCTTATCATCTGAATTTTTTTTATGAATGCATGAGAGTTTTCTGAGTATCTCACAATAAAATTAAATTCTGATAATATTACTGTGATCATTGACAAATCTGGCTGATTAAGAGTCGAAAAGTTGTAAATGTTGTAATTATTTAGCTGATTTAGGGTTTCAATTTTGTTTTCTGCACATTATTTCTGGGTTTTCTGTTTTTGCCATTGCAGGCTACAGGTATAGACTTTAAAAGTTTTTCAGGGTTTCCAGCAGGGATAATCTTCAACGGATTCTCAAATATTTTGAGGAAATTTCAAGGTTTATCAGAGCTGTCTGCTGCTCAAGGTTTCATTTTACTGAAAAATTTCAAAAAAAAATTATGTTGTGTAAAATCACACAGCGCCACAGATCTGCAAACCAAATCCGCACCCGGGCGTGATTGTTTCTCTGATGTTAGCAAAACCCTCTGGCAGCTCCAGCATTTTTCCATCATTGTATGTTCCCTCTATCTCTCTTCTTTTTTGTCAGATCATACATCCACTCTCATTTTGCTACATACATCCACTCCCATTTTGCTGCCGGTGTCAAGCAAATCTTTATCTCCCACCCGCTGTCTGCTCCTTCAATCTGCGTGAATCTATTATGCTGCCAAGTAATCTCCTTAATCCTCACGCATTGATTACTTTTCCTCTGCGGCATAATCCCTCTCTGATTTACACTGCCATATTACCAGCGCGTTGCTATTCCTCAAACCCTCGCATAAGTTATGTGTGCCATCCTTAGCTCCATCGTGGCTTTATCCGCCTCACGTAGCAGTTGGCCTTGCAAAATAAATCCTCTGCTATCACTCTTTTCCTTGAATTGACCTGTGTGTACACACATCAAAAGACAACTCGATTTTCTTGGATTGTCGTTCCCTTGCGCTATCAGCTCCTCATCCATCGCTCCAATCCGCAACTTTGCCATTGCCATACGAATTCCCTCCACGCAGTAGCTTATTCTGCCCTGGTTTTCCACGCCTCTCTGCTCGCCCCTTCAGCAGCTTCCATTCTGCTTTAAACGCACCTGAACACATTACGGCACAGCAAACTCACGTTTTTGTATACGTATGGTAATTTTCGATTTGGTAAGTTATTGTAAGTTTTCCATTGTCCTTTATTTTTTTTTACATGCGTTCATTAATTTTAAGTTAGGGCAGTGTATTATTTAGAGTTTAGCTTTTGTTTTATTTCTCCTAAACTTTGCCTAGCATTCTATAAATTTTCCTTACTTTTCCTTTTATTTAGATTTTAATTTCTAGTATTAGATTATTGCTAGTTTAGATTTTTATTTGATTTTAAATTTAGGTTTGAGTTTTATTATTTAGATTTAATTTTCATTTTTGTTATATTAGGTGTTAGTCCCTTTTTTTAGCTTAGCTTTTTTAGGTTTAAGTTTTAGATTTTAATTTAGATTTGATTTAATTTTTTCTATAGTTTAGTTTAGTTTTATTTTTATTTTTTTATATGTCAAAAATTAAATAAAAAATAAAAAAAAAAATTAAAAAAGTTAAAAAGTTCATTTTTATTAGACTTTTGTTTAAAGTAAGATTTAAATCATAAAAAAATAAAAAATAAAAAAATCATAAAAGCATAAAAAATTAGTTTTTAGGCTTTTCTTTTTTGTTAGATTTTTTAAAGTTTCATTTATTTAGCCTTTAGCTTTTTGCTTAGACTAGTTTTAGTTTTTTTTGAAAATATAAATTTTTTTTTTTTTGGAATTTTTTTTTTTGCCAGTTTCAGTGTTGGCTCAGGGATTTGTCATGTTTGCTATATATCTTTTCTGCTAAGGCTAAAATTTTGATATGGGACTAATATTTATCATTTTCATATGGTTAAATATGCTTAGAAGATCATTTAAAGATTAGCTATATGAATCTGATCTCTGGTTAGCATTTAAAATTACGTGGTTATTTAAAGTGTTTAATCTTTCAAATTTTATTTGCTGGAATATGGTTAAGCTTTCGAGCATTTATTGATTATCTCGCTTTTGGTAAAGGTCAAGCTTTGTTTGAGTTATTTGATGGTAAATGATTGTTAATAAACTCATATTTCTGCAGGCATATAATCATTCAATCATTAACTCCATAAGGCACTGGTCTATTAACTTAACTTAATCAAATAAGTGCTTGTTTTTCCCTCGTGTCCCCCAACCCAACTGGTCCCCAGTTGGTCATCCATTATCCCATAGGGTCTACCCCCCTTAGCCGCAAGAGACAGGCTTAAATGGAGAGATCGGGGATCAGGGTGACAGCCCCCGGTCTGAGCGTTGTCGTGACAATCTGTGCGACAACAAGTATGATCTAGGAATTTGTGTACAGTGACACAATTGTAACCTTGCAAGGCAACAGGTCTTGAAGACATTATCATTCAGTTGTATAACATATTGATGTAAAGATGGATAGCAAGATTTGATCAGTTGAGCAAAAGGGTTTACATGTATGCTGGTTTCTCTCTGAAGGCAAAGCTTGCGAGCGTTGGTTCCAGCTCATAGGGATGACTTGAGGCACCTTGGTTTGTGCCATCATTTGATAGTCGTGCTAAATGTTTGCAATATTCTAAGCAGTTTGATACAGTGAAGCAGCGTGAAGTATGATTGTCTGCATATGAACCTTGATGCTTGTTTATTCGTGGCATGCAATGGTAGCCAACATTTTGAGCTCTTGATGTTGAGCAGTGATCAGACGTGTAGTGATCTATGCGTGCAGTGACAAGGATGTGCAGTTGAGCAATAACTTTAATGTGCAACATTGTGCAATGATCAATTTGATTGTGCAATGGTCAGTGGCTACCAAGATTTGACAGATATACAACATCTTCCTTACATCTATTCTACATTGATTTAGAGTACAGGGGATCCAGTGTGAAAATTGTGAAACGTAATCTACCGACTCTTTTGGGTGATTGGAGTCACCTTTAGGTTGTGGCCTTAGAACACTTTAGGGCGGCAGGGTGGTGCTAGGGCAAGTTGTGGCTTGCACAGGGCGTTGTGGCATCCATTCAGTTGTTGATGATAAACTAACAGGGCAGTGAAGCATCCTTTTCGACAGTAGCTAGTAAACAGAGTGCTGGGGCACTCATCAGATTGTGGCCTGATCTACAAAGCATTGGGGCATCCTTTTGGTTGCAACGAGATATTAGGGTCTAGTAGCGTCCTACAGGTTATAGCCAAAGAAGAATGTTGCAACTCCAAAGAACAAGATCAACACAGTCAAGAGCAAAGGACCACAATAGACTACAACACCGCCTCCAAACAAGAATGATATATCTTCCAGGTATGTTTGTTTATTTAACGGTTATTGTTTTTCGTGTGCTAACTATGGACATATGGCCAGGGATTGTAAAGTTGTTGACAGGTACAATTATCAAGGACCATTACATTCGACTAAACCATTCAAGTACACACATTTATTTAATGGTTATTGCTTTTTATGTGCTAACTATGGACATATGGCTAGGGATTGTGAAGTTTTTTGTTGATTTCGGGTAGCATCGGATGTGCTCTAGCCACAAAATTTGGTCGAGAGGTTGGGGCACATGAGATCTCCAATACCTAGAAAGAGTTTGGGCGGATTCTAAATAGTTCAGGAGATATTAAAATAATTAATATTTTTAATGGAGTCCCTAAGTCTAAACTTAGGGAAAATAAAATATTAACGTGTATTTATATGAAACTGTGTTAGAATGGTCCAAAATACATGGATCAAGCCAGATCTAATCTTAGTCGTTGATTAGAGACTTAATCTCGGCCATTGATATGTCAACAAGAAAAGTATAAGAGGAGGCTTGAGGGTCACTTGGAGAGTACACCAAAGTGATCAGTCATTCTATTCTCTAGAGCGGGGTTTGCTATAAGAGATAGAATTAGTGATCGGGAGATGCAGCTGAGGGGCATTTGAGTACAGAGAGACAGAGAGGCAGAGATAGTGCCGAGAGAACAGCGTAGTAGCCAAGGAGAGTGACACAAAGTCAGCCAGGGCTCACGCAGGGCCACGCAGAGGCAACCGGGAGCTGCGCAGAGCCTCAGAGAGGCCAGCGTTGCTAACGCAAAGGGCTAGAGGGCTGACGCAGGGCCTCCCAGGGCTGACGCAAACCCATCCAAGGTGACGCAGACCCATCCAAGGCGACGCAGGGCCAACGTGGGACAGAGGGGGTTGACGCAGTCCAGAGAGACGCTGACACTGGGGCTTCTGGGGCAAATTGGTGCTGAGTAGCTACCGGAAGGATTATTTGGGTTTTCAACCAGGAGATTTGTTAGAAACTTGAGAGGTATTACTGCCCTGGAAATTCTCTGTTGGGTAGGCCAGTTTCGACACCCAGATTGTACTCTGATATTGCTTAATAGGAAAACCCTTAGATAGCTGCACTGGTTTTCCCACATTGGGTTTTTCCAGGGACATTAGTCCAAAATAATGGTGACATATGGCATGTTTGTTTCTGTTTCTTTTAGTTGATAATCTGTAATATGTTGAGCATGCACTAGTGTTTATTTACATTGTAAATAACTTGTTAAGGAAAATAACAAGTAGGAATAAATCAGATAAAGTGCATGGAGGGTTTCTAACTAAGTAAACTTAGAAACTTCAACATTTTTGACAAGTACAATCATTACCTACCAAACCCTAGAAGCAAGTTTGCAAGATCACATGACAGGTTCCATGATGATTTTGTCATAAGAGAATACATGCTAGATGCGCCAAACATTGAATGTTTCAAATGCCATAACTATGGCCATAGCGCTCTCGGTTGAAGATATCAGATGGAATCACCTATGGACAACATTGAATGCTTCAAGTGCCATAACTATGGGCACATGGATCGAGATTGCAAGAACAAGAAGGCCTGGAAAAGGAAACAGGTATAGGAAGACCAAGTCAAGATGGCTCGTTAGGTGACTCACTATTTTGAACAATCTGGCATGTTGACTCCTTGAAGTTTGTCGAGGGGGAGTCTATGCAGCAGTATATGGCACAAGTCTACGATTGATAGACAGATAGTTTGAACAAGATGGCAGTTTCATAACAGGTTCAGAGGGAGCGGAACAGTTGAAGGATCACAGGTTCACAAAGGAAAGATTCTCTTCAGGGCATAGGTCCATAGGGATCATCATTGATAGACTATTACAAAAGGCTTATTGTCAGGGGGAGCATAGGCAGATAACAGGTCCACATAAAGAAAGCAAACTCTCAAGAGGAGTAACCCTTTACCATTGATGTCAAAGGGGAGAGAAAAACCTAAGAAGAAGATTGAAATCTCAAGAAGGAGGTGAAGCATGAAGGCAGGGGGAGTTGTACTTGCACGAGGAGTATGTGTGTTGCCATCAATGACAAAGGGGGAGACTGTTGGATGGTGTTGTCATTGATGTTAGCCCATGGAGTTGACTGGGTTTGACTTTGACCAAAAACACAAGTCGTTGATATCAAATTGTTAATAAACACTTCTTAGTAATTGTCGGATTACACCAAGATGGCAGCTATACTGTTGGATGGCTAAAAGCCCAAGTCCTAGGGTTTGGGTTCTGTGGACTGAGGATGTGTCCCGACTTTGTCAAGGGTTTTGGGTAGGTCAAATCATTTAATTTGGGTTGGAGATCTATGTCATTAGATTCTCCTCGAGAATATGTTTCTGTTGATATGTGGTACGCCCCGAGAGGCCTCTTGGTTTGAGAGATATTCACAATTGAAGTTAGTAACCCCAGTTTCTACCCCAGTTTCTAGGCTAAAATCCCAAGGGATAGTGACATGACACCTCCTCCTATGGTTCTCAACATATGAAATTGTTTATCACTGTAATCTCACCCCATATAAGTTACATAACTTCAAAACCAAAGACAATAAATCAATCATTGACTTAATACATTCATGTGTCACCTACAAAACACACCAAAGAGGGTTAGTGTACAAATCTCTTAGGGCATAAACAAACAAATTTATAGTACTTATAAAATAAATTAACCATACCTTAAGGAATTTTAGAAAACGTATTAAATTACTTTTTTTCATAAAAGGTATCCCTCATATTGTAAAGGATAATATCTTTTACTGATAAAACTCACGGCCTTTCTCACTCATAAGGTTCATGGCTTTCCTTACTTAACACACAACACATGAAATAATTAATTTCTAATAATTTAATTCCTTATGGAACCTCTCCTAGTCACCAACATTCATTTCAATGAAGCCCTTCTTAGCCCACACCTACGTCTATAAAAAGGGACATTATACCTTACCTCACATATCATAGTTCAACATATCTTATGCCTTTATGCCCGGAAATAGTTCGGATTCGTAAGGTAGAATAATGAATTTCAGAAGACGGCTAGGGCTTGTTTCTCTTGTCTTTTACTTAATTTGGATTTTCTGGGCAAGGTGTTTCACAGGTACGCTCTCCCTTTTAAGCTTTAAATCACTCCTCCAAAAGCAATAACTTCAATGCACGATATTTAGACCCCTTAGGAAACCAGCGAAGAAATCTCAGTGACTTTGGATTGTTTGTCACATGTTTGGGTCGTGCTTTTTTTGAAGAAGAAATCTCAGTGAGTTTGGTTCGTTTGTCACATGTTTGGGCGGTGTTTTTGAAGGTTTGTTCTTGTTAAAGGGTATTGCAAAAAGAGCAAAGGTTTAAGAGTGAAATATCTCCAAAACAACAACGAAATATTTTTATGATTAAGCGCAGTCTTGTTACAGGTCACTGAATTGCCTATTCCTTTGTTTTGGATTTACTTGAGTTAGTTTTTTATTACAGCTGGAGGTGCGGTCCTTAAATGGCATAACCATGACACAAATACCACGCAAATTCTGAAATTGAAGGTCAAAATTGCAGACCAACGAAGGTTGATTTAGAGTAGGGTTTTGCATTGCAAAATTTTTGTATCCTGTGATGGTTTCACTTATTCTTGAAGGAGTATCCATATCATTTCTGTTTTTGAAATTCAGTGATTCGACCGGGCATTAAGAGTAGGTCTCATTAGAGCACAAAACTGTTTTAGTGCATTCATCACAGGTTTTCCTTTTGGCTTTTTGGATTCACTTGGGTAAACTGTTTTTGCAGGTGGATGATAGCCCTTACATGACAAAATTGTGACATGATTATGCACTGAAATTACAAAACAACGATAGGTCATAGGCCTGTAGTAAAAGACGTGAAGTTTGGAATAGGTTTTCATTTGCACATCAACCAATCTCCCTTTGTTTTCGGACATTTGGATGTATGTTAGTATTGCATTGGCACCTACTTCATCGTTGACAAAAATACAAATGTAAAGACACCTTAGTCAGAGGTCCTCTTTTCAATATATGACATTGAATTTCAGCTTCAGACAGTGGCAGTAATGGGACTGTAATTTCTTATACAGCAAGAAGATAATCCACAGCAAGAATAATTCATAAACTTTGACTTAACATAATTACATGACTTTGACCGTTGCTTAACATAACGATACCTTGATTATGAAGTGAGACATGATTGACTTAGTGAACATTCTATGAAGTCTGACTTTGACTTTAGTGCAACATGATAGTAATACCTAAACATGACTTCGAGTTGATACCTTAATTCATTTGAATAAGACTTAACTATGACACATGGTTTGGAACAGTGAGTTTACATCTAGTTGACAAGTATCTTTGACTATACTTGACTAAGACTCTATATGACGATGTTGTATTAAATGTTTTTAAAAACAGGAACCAGTGACCGGACCGGTCTACCTAATGAACAGGTTTACTGGCCAGAACCAGTCGAACTGGGACTGGTTAGGTCTAAACGAACCGGTTTTAGTAAAATACATTAAATAATTAATTTTTAATGAAACAAAACTATTTTTAAGATTTAAAACCATGAATCTTACGCTTGAATCTTACTAATCCACTTCTGCTGCCTCTCCTGTAGCTGCTTCTGCTCCAAAAAGAACCTGAGGCTGTTGTGATCAGTCCTCACCCTGAACTCGTTACCCACTAAATACTGCCAGTACTTGGCCAATGCATGCATGATGGCCAGCATCTCCTTGTCGTATATAGAATACAACCTCTCGTGCGGGAGGAGCTTTGGGCTCTCAAAGGCTATAGGGTGACCTCCCTGCATCAACACTGTGTCGATCCCCTCTCCCGACGCATCACACTCCAAAACAAATGGCTGCATAAAATCCGGCAATGCAAGCACTAGGCAACTGCTCATAACTTCCTTGAGACTGTCAAAGGCTCGTTGCGCTGTATCCGACCAACTGAATGCCCCTTTCCTTGTCAAATCTGTCAGGGGTGCAGCAAGCTGTGAGAAACCCTTGACGAACTTCCGGTAGTAAGTACAAATGCTAATGAATCCTCGAAGTTCTGTCACATTTCTCGGCTCCGGCCAATCTCTGATGACCCTGATCTTCTCCTCGTGGACCCTCACTCCGTCCACCCCTATGATGTGTCCCAAGTATAACATCTCTGTCAACCCAAACTCACACTTGGAGAGTTTGGCATAGAACTATTGCTCCTCCAAGATGCGCAGTACTACCTCAATGTGTTGGAGATGCTCCTCCCAACTCCTACTGTAAATGAGGATATCATCAAAGAATACCAACACAAACTTCCTTAGGTGACTGCAAAAGATGTGATTCATGCAAGACTGGAATGTAGCTAGGGCGTTGGTTAGCCCGAAGGGCATCACCAAAAACTCAAAGTGCCCATAGTGACACCTGAAGACGGTCTAGGGAACGTCCTGTTCCCTCATGCGAATCTAATGGTACCCAGATCTCAAATCAATCTTTGAGAAGAACCATGCTCCTCTCAACTCATCCATCAACTCATCGATCCTAGGTATGGGGTACCGGTTCTTCAATGTCTTCTTGTTCAGGGCCCTGTAGTCAATGCACTTCCCCAATGTGCCATCCTTCTTCTTCACCAACAACATGGAAGAAGCAAAAGGACTCGTGCTCGGCCGAATGCGCCCAAGAGCCAGCAACTCCTGAATGGCCCGCTCAATCTCATCACGATAGGCCTTGGGATGCCTATAGGAGGTAGTAATCACTGCCTGTATACCCTGCTCAAGCTCAATGGTGCGTTCAAACCCCCGGTCCGGTGGCTGTCCTGGCGGAATCTCCCCAAACACTGTGGCATACCGGTAAAGGATGGACTATATCTCTGGGTGCATTGTATGCCCTGTAGTCCCTGCCTCTGATGCACACAGCTCCACTGCCCACTCTATGTCTCCCTTCCAGAAGATTGCCTCCATCCGATGAGCCGAAACAATCTGAGGCAAATATGTGTGATGTCCCCATATCTTCTCATGCCTCACTGCCTTCTCATCATCCCACTCCATCTCTAGGGCCTTCCAATCTGTCGTGACCTTCCCAAGAGTGATAAGCCACTGAACACCCAGTACTACGTTGGTGTCTCGAATACTGACCACGAAAAAGTGGTCAGTCAGTGTGTAGGTGCCCATCGTCACTAATAACTCTGGGACATATCGAGCACACACCATGGTCTGATCTCCTAGGACCAAAACTGAAAATCCATCAAAGCTCTTCGTCTGTATACCTCTCCATTCAACCATCTACGCACGATGAAGTTGTGGGTTGCCCCACTATCAACCAAAACTGATACTCGCTGGCCACGTACTGTCCCCCTACGCGCAACGTCAAATACTTGGGAACTCCTTGCAATGCTGCAAGGGCTCCTCTGGTAGGTGTAAAAGCTGCACCACCTGCTGCTGGTGGTGGAGGCGGCAAGGGACCCTGTACGACGTGACTATCTCCTGCCTCCACATCATCCTCCTCATCCTCTTCCCCGTTGCTCTCAGAGAAGACCTCAATAAAGCGAGCTTTGCCAGCAGCACATCTATGTCCTGGTGCCCACGGCTCCTGACAGGTAAAGCACAATCGCTTCTTCAACTCCCTCCTGGCGTCAGCATCAATCTGTGCTCGTCCTGGATTCCCCATTGGAGGCGGAATCCTCACGTCCTTCCCCTTAGGCTGGAAAGCCTGTCTCTGGGGGTAAGGTGTCCAGGTCCTGGGTAAGGCATCCTGTAAGTCCCTGGTCTTGCTGATAACATCTTGGAGTGTGGCTGGTCTAGTGGACGTGACTAGACCCCGAAGTGACTCTGCTAACCCCTCAACAAACATGTAGATCCTCCGTGCCGTAGATAGATCTGGCACCATCACTGAAACCCACAAGAAATCTGCAATGTAGGTCTCTGGGCTCCCTGTCTGTTTCAGCCTCGTCAGCGCAACAAAATGCTGCTCCAAATCCCTCTGGTCAAACCTCTCCATCAATCTCCTGGTGAACTCGGCATACCTTGTCACTGTGGAATGTCCAAGTGTAACCATCCCATGGAACCACCAATCCTGGGCCTCACCATCCGAATGTAATGTCACTACCTTGATGGCCTCTACCTCCGACATCTAGTTAAGCTAGAAATAGATGTCCAACTTCTCCACCCAAGACCTTGCCGAACTGTTTGATGAACCATCAAACGTAGGTGAGTGGAATCTACTAGTTGTGCGGTGGGTGTCCCCATCGTGATAATGCCGGTGTCCTCTGTGATGGTCGCGAGGTCTACTATCCCACTGGAGCTGAACAAAATCTCTAAATGAGAAAGCATCCCTGAACTCCTGCCCATAGGCCTGGTACTCTGCAAAATAATTGCCCATATGACCGGGCTCTGTCTCCTGCTGGGCTTCGGCCCCCGTATCTGCTCCTAGGAAAGTGGGCATGGTAGAGCGTGTAGGGGCATGTGAGGCCATCTGTTGAGTAGTATCATGCTAAGTGGCACCCTGTTAAGTTATCGTATGTTCTATGCTTATAACAGTTTACTTCTTTTTCTTATTATATTCCACCGATTAGCAATCACATGTACATAAAGTAAAGTGCAGATAGAACATTAAACGATCGACAGAAAACAAGCCAAGACAAGAGACACAAGATGTGGCGGCTAGCCAGGGACAAACCCCACAATGTGGGGAACCCTTTTGATCAAATCTTCTTTTATCTTCAATAATTCAGCAGAGAGAAATAGTACAATAAATCTGATTCATATCAGCGGTAG
>APFE030632221.1:0-11312 GCA_000404065.3 Pinus taeda | reverse complement strand
GCAGTAGAGAGAGAGAGATGTGATGAGATGAGTGAGTCCAAATGAGGAAAAGTCCTCTTGTATTTATACACAACGTTGGTGGGTGAATAGATGGGACTGTTGGGCTTCTGACTCTCTGAGCCTACATGAGTTGTAGGTCGGCTTGATAATAATTCCATAATCAAAATAAATTCATATCTCCATGAATACTTATCGGAATCGGATGATCTTTATATCAATCCTACACCTCTCGACGACAGGAATCTAATAAAAATATTATCAGCCATGAATAAGATGACCGACATGAAGTTTTTTCCTGGTTGCCAATTTTAACAATAAGTCATCTATTAGGGGTTGGCCCATAGACATCCATGCAAACCATCAAGTGGGCCCCAATTTTGTGTTTGGGGCACAAATTGGGTCTCATGGGTTTCCTAGTGATAGAATAGCCTGAATTTGTTCCATCATTGAGGGCTTAGAGAGAGGTGTTAGCCCTCCCATGTCTCAAAGGGTGAAACAAACCTAATTCGGGCCTTGGATTGGCTACCAACCATGTGTACATTGCTAAGTCGGTTGGGTTATGTTGGTCCAAGTGCATAATCTTGTGAATGATATCGGGCAAAGTGCAGACTGTTGTGGTGTTGTAGGAACCCATGGAATGAATTAATGATGCTCAGCAAGTAACAAGTGTCCCATGGCTCTCAACACTTCACCTGGAGGGTGTCATATCCTCCTCTAGTGGACTTAGGCCCCAGTTAAGTTTCCCATCCCATGATGAAACCACCTACCAATCACATAAAATGTCCAATGTTGCATCCTCACCATCAGGTATAATAATTCATTAGTGCATCTAAGTGAACCAAGCATGTTAATCAAGGGCACATTACAACTTCATATCGGGCTTCTCTTCCAAATTTGGGGCATTAATCTCATAATAGTGTTACCTCCCTAGGTAGGAGTGGTTAACAGACAACCCTATTAGGTGTTCCCAGCCCTTAGGGCGAAAGACAGGTCCCACATACATCCTTCAATTAAAAGGTGGCTTGTGAATGATGATGAAATGGATGGGGACACAGGGATCTCAAGGCCAAATACCATGGGTACAAGGATAGGAATATAGATGTAGGAGCGAGAAATCGTGGATACATGAGCTACCCCAACCTTTGTTTTTCCACCCCTCTTTATTTCTCTTATGCCTTTTCTTAGAGTTTTCTTTGTATTACTGCTCAGGGCTCCAGGAAATGAGAACATGTTGTGAATGATATAGAGTAATTATTATCCCCTTAAGGTGGGGAAATTCATTGCCCACCATGGGTTGGGACATGCATGGGTTCCTTAATGATGCGGGGGCACTTATGGGGCCCTAGGAACCAAGGTGATGACCATGATAAGGGGCAGAGCTTAGGTTTAGCTTTTTCCCACGTGTTATTTAATGCCCTGGCCATCTTTTGCATTTTATAATATTATTCTATTTTGTTTCTTGCTTGTGGCCATGATATGCTTTTAACTTTCTTTTAGCTACATAAACCTTTGGAGCAACATTTCTAGCCCAACCCAGATATGTCAACAAGGGGAGGGGGAGTGCCAGTGCTATGTGGACTGAGTGGTCATGTTGACCCAAAGAAGAAAAATGATGAAATAGGGCTTGTAATGTGCAGAAGGGAGTGAAAATGTGGAATAGGAAAACGGGACCACGCTACCAAAATAAGGGTTTCCCAAGTAGTGCCCTTCCTAAAGCCATAGGCCAATAGGGGAGATCCCACGAGATTAGGATTGAAAAATTAACCCCCCATTTAAGGTAAGGGAGGAAAACCACAGTCAAATCCTTTCCTTCTTCCAAGTCACCCCGTAATCCATGTCCAAAATGCCAAATGAAAACAAGCGTAAGCACCCACTTGCACAATGAAAAACATACCTTTTGGGTCGAATTTCCCACCTCCTAGCATATGCTCTCGACAGATGGGTGAAGAAACATACCACTAATGTAGGGAATCGAGATAAAATGGCACATCACATCGTCTATGGGTGGCTCTCAGGGGATGTTGTTTGCCGGCTAAAGAAGATGGCTAGGAAAGAAGCTCTCCTAGGGGTCCCACTTTTGGTGGGCAATAGTTATCTTGGTGAAAATCAAGGGACTCAACTATAGTGGAAGAATCCTCATCAGAATAACCAAAAGGAATCTCTTCTACCATTTCACCCAATCATGAGTGATTAGGCTAACAAGGCCCCTTGCAGCTAAACAAAAGATTTTTCCTCCTTAATTCATTCTTGCTGCCTATTGGAACCTTTGCATCCTTAACTTCACAGACTCGCATCCTCATTAGCTCCTCAATCAACTTCTTTTTGAATAATTTCATATTTTGCTCAACCTACCTTTCGGCTAGTTCATAAGCAGTAAGTGAGACAGCTTGTTCCTTCCTCCAAATGGCCAATAACTTGGATTGCAGCGTCTTACAAATGGCATTATGGTCACCCATGATTGAAAACAAAATAGACTGCATGTTTTTTTTAACATTGCTTGGATGATGTTCCTTAATGTTGAAGAAGCATTGGAACAATTTAAGAATCAATTCATTGCACTCTAAATCAAGCATCATGTCATATGATTTGACTTTGGCCATGATCTCTAAAATTTTGAGTCTCTTACCAAAGGTAGGACCCATGGTGGTATCCAACTCTTGAAGGCTTTGTATTATCAGCTAGAAAAATTTCCTCATAATATCGTCATTGTAAGGAGGGATAGGTGAAGTTATCCCTATGATCTCACTGAGACAAGAGGTAACTACAAGTCTCACCCCCTCACAAGGGTGCTCCAAAAACTTCTATTGTATCAAGGAAAGCATGGCTCGTTTTAGAGCCCAATTTACACTCGTCAAATCTAATTAACCCATTTTGGAAAGAAGTGAGCCTATTTTCTCCAAATTAAGAAGGGCTTTCTCGATCACCTTCATGATCTTTAAATCTAACCCAAGTGCAAAGAACAGATTCCTTATGTCCTATTATTTCTGTAGATCCCTCAGTTGCTCCAACTGTAGAATAGCATGGACTCCTCTTGAGAAGGGTTTGATGTTCTATTTTGTTCTTTAGTCCAAAGAAGCATTGCAATCCCAATAACCAACTAATGTATTGAACTGTTGTTGATTCCACCTTTCCTCTAGGGAATTTAAGGATTTGTTGAGGCCTTTTAAGGCATGTTTTTTTTTTTGGTAGGTAAGCACCCACAGGGGATTTGAACCAGTGACCTATCGCAAGGAGTGCCTTAACAATGCACCCATTCACCGTCAATCCAAAGCCCCGTGGGATTTTTAAGGCATGTTTTATTTTGCCATCCATGAGTCAATAAATTTGTAGATTTTCAAATTCCTTTCAAGACTTCACACTCAACTTACATGGTAGAACGCAAAAGCTACAATGGCATGCAAGATTTTATCCTCTCAGCAATACAAGGCTTATGAACTTCAATACATAGCAAGAACCTCTCTCAACACAACCAGTTATACATCAATGGCATCAACATAAAAGTAATAGTCATCCATATAAGCCTCTACAATTCAAGATTGGAAGCAACTTCAAATTATAAACCCCTACAACATACCACCTCTACCACACTCTCAGTAGCAACAATACACAAAAAACATCTCCCTACGTAGATACAATATTTCACTCAGCCATACACTGACAGCGACTTACATTAAACATCTTTGTATTAGACTCTGACTCAAACCCTTACTGTCAACACACAACAATACATCATAACCAATAGTTATTATACAAAACATAAAAGTTACCCAACACGCTTTGCCCTTCAAACATACTCATGAGCTCTACCTTTACAAGGCATAGCAGACATATAGACTCTACTCATTAACCCAGCAAGCACACCAGGCAATATGCTACTCAGAAGCTTGACACTGGCACATCAGTAATACAATAGCCATGTACTATACTATGCCTCAACACACTGGCATTGTCAATACATAGAAACATATGGCGACTACAGTAGTTCACATACCTCTTACTAATACAATCACTCAACATACAAAATTCTTATGCAACAAATGTTGTCAACAATTATATCAGATATGCCACACTATGTAGATGCACCAAATTGCACTCAATGTTACAATAATGCTCAGGCCACTCATTTGAGCCAAGAACAGAAGGAACTCGGCCCTAGATAGCATCACGAATTTTGCAACTACGCACCATAAAAAAAACCACTATAACTTTACAAATCCGCCTTACTTCAACACACAACACTTTAGATAAAACACACTATATCTCGGGTATATTAATAGGCTTCATCAAAACATTGCTGCAATCACTTCTATGAATCCATTGCTACAAGTGGTCCAATCGCACTGCAATTAATCGATCTACTTCAGCGTGCACAAATATTACACTTGATCAGCATAACATAGATTCCACATACTGGATCTAATCGAACTTGGTTTCCATAGATTAATTCACTATTGTTTACTGCTGAGATACGCAACAGACTTGGTCCCTTGAATTTACATAGCTAGATAATTATTGATTTGGGGTAGCATCAAATGTGCTCTAGCCATGAAAATTGGTGGAGAGGCTAAAGCACATGAGATCTCCAAGACCCAGAAATGGTTTGGACAGATTGTCCCCAGTTTGGGAGATATTAAAATAATTAATATTTTTAATGGAGTTCCTAAGTCTAAACTTAGGAAAAATAAAATATTAATGGGTATTAATATAAAACTTGGTTAGAAGGTTCTAAAAGTCATGGATCAAGCCAAATATAATCCTAGTCATTGATTAGAGATTTAATCTCGGTCATTGAAGGACCAACGAGAAAAGTATAAGAAGAGGCTTGAGGGTTAGTTGGAGAATACACCAAAGTGATCAATCAGTCATTTTGAATCAGTGATCAGCAGCGAGGGGCAATGAGTACAAGGCAGAGAGGCAGAGACAATACTGAGAGACCAACATAGAAGTAGAGAAAGCGAGAGCAGCAGCCAGTCCAGGCTATGCAGAGCCCAACAGAGATAGCACAGAGGCCAGAGGGACTGCATCATCCACGCAGAGGCTGCTGGAGTGATGCAGAGCATCCCAGAGGCTGCACAATGCCTCAAAGGGCTGACGCAGAGGGTCCTGGGGCTGATGTAGGTCAGTAGGAAGTTGACGCAAAGGCCAAAAGAGCCAACGCTGAGCTTCAGATGTGCCGAAGAGGGTTTCATGGGACAGGTTTTCGGAATACCTATTTTTTGATATAGAGGTATTGTTGCCATGTATTTTTCTCTGTCGGGTGAGCCAGTTAGGCACCAAGTTGTACTCAGATAGACTGCTTAATAATATAACCCTCTGAATAGTTGCACCGGTTTTCCCGCATTGGGTTTTTCCAGGGACAATTGTCCAAAAATAACGGTGTCACTTGTGTGCTTGTTTTCTTTCAGTTGATGATCTGTAGATGTTGTGACTGTATTGTGTTTACTTCAGTATTTAAATGTTTTAAATAACTTGTTCTGAATTTACAACTAGAATAAATAAACCAGCAGAATACAGAATAATTTTCTAACGGATAGACTTAGAAAATTCAACAATAACTTATGTCAGCAATGGCAGCGCCTCCACCCAGATCTAGACCCAGATTTCTCAATAGATGATGCCAATCTTCGTGTCCACCACGTAGTATATGATAGCTACAAAAGTCACAGCCTATACATGATCCAATTCTCAAACTCTTCGCTAATATGATGGTCTCGACGCAAAAGGACATGCCTCGCCTATATTCCGCATAGGAGTATTTCCCCCAAGGGACCAACTAATCATGTATATTTCTACTTTTGATCCATAGAGGAGTTGAAGGCAAACTTTCAGAGCTTATTACTGCTACAAGAGAGAAATACGAATACAACAAACTCAACATTTGTAAAATATTTATTCTCGGTGCACATAACTTGATCTAATGTGGCCTCTGTTGATTACTGGATAATTCATCTCTGATTATATTGCTATGCTAACCATTCGCACTAGCAACTTGCGCCACAAGTTGACTTGTGCATGAACCGGATTTTGTTGTGCACTAAATTTGGCTTCAAATCCGCCAGAGTGGATCCATTGATATGTCCTTTGTTGGATTGGTTCGCAAATAATTTGCAACGACAAACAGTCAATAAATAGTATGATGTAACAATTCGAGCTATGTGACAGCATATTATCTCGAGCTCTGGCGCAAAAATATCATTCTATCGTGGGCGTGTGAATCAATTTGACTTAGCTGCATAACCCACAACAAGAAAGAGTGTTTGGTCAACTAGATTGCGATGTGAGAGAGCCCATGTGCCGACAACCCTCAATCAACTCCTTTGGTTGGGTTGTGAATTGATCTTCACTAATACATTAATTTTGGCCTTGTGAGTTCTAATTAACTCTACCTAGGTATAATATTCGGGCCCTCAAATTCTTCTAGGCTATATCACTCAGACTAGTGAGTAGAATCTTTAGTTATTCCCAAAAATATGACCAACTTCTTTAATTTGAACCAAGTAAATTAACAATATGGCCTACCAGAGCAATGAAATTGTACCAAGGTTGAGATAAAATAAATTCAGTCTTAACCCTGAATCCCAAAGAGAATTTTGGCCTTCAAACTTTAATCAGATTTTTCCATAGAAATTTGGCCTTTGAAAATCCATGATCTTGGCCCCTATTACCCACCACCAATGGATGACCACTATAGGAGAAATTTTCTCCTAGATTTGTCTTCAACCGACAACTAGAAGGCCCTTGCAGCCACCTGATAGCTCGATGTGCCACCATTTTCTACCACTTGAGCTAGCCATTGTGTGCCCTCACTCATCTGTCATGATCGTATGTTTGAAGGTCAGTCTTCCAATCCCAAAGGTATGACTTTTCATTAGATAATTGGGTGTTTATGCTTGCTCCTCTTCAGCACATTTGGACATGGATTAGTGGGGGGGTTCAACAAAAAGAACAGGCTTGGAATGTATTCTTGTTCCCTTACCTTAACCTTAGGGTTAATCTTGTATCCTAGTCCCGTGGGATCTCCTCTATTAGCTACTAGATTTAGGAGTGGTGGTGCTACATGGGAAACCCTAATTTTGATTGTGTAGTCCCACTTCTCGATACCATATGCCTCACTTGTTGAGAAATCTAGGGGCAACAATAATAGGTGATTTTTCATTCTTTAATAACTGCTTGTGGTATATTTTTACTTAACTTGATTGGCTTCTTCTTTCATGTGTTTATTATTAGTGTTTTATTCATCAAATAGTTACTAAACCATAAAGAGCAATAAGACAAAGGAAAAAAGATATAGGCAATCAGCCACAGCCAAAACCTCTCCAACTGAGAGGAAAACCCACAAGAATTCTTGTTTTCCTATAGACCTTTAATTGATGAATTCCAAGACCTAGACCCTTGACCAAGAAACCCTCCAATACCAAGTCAAAACACTTCTCTAAATTATCACTTCTTCCACAAATTCAATGATGATCAAACTAAATGAAACATTACAGACTTCGACTCTTCTTCACTTTTTGGCCCCTATCACAAGTCTGCAATTTCAATATGCCTATAATCTCTAAACCTCCAAATGTGTGGATTGAATAGGCTAGAGTTACAAGACTTCTCTTCTTTGTTGGGGATTACCTTCCTTCCTAGACAACTCAGCTTTACTAATTGATCCTTAACACCTTATTTTCTCGGCTTCCTGAGGTGACTACAACTTTGACATTCGCTGCCACAGAAAGTAGCCCTAACTATCTTGCACATGTGAGATGAATGACCCAAAAACAACCCTTACAATCTTTGTTCTTATCCTTTTATTCTTCTCTTCTTTTCCCTGGATTTACACGAGCTTCTTATGCTATTGAACGTACTTAATTGATTCCCTAATAAATGAGGTCGAGCTCTCTATTTATAATCTTCATGTCACTGCTTGTGGATTGACTTGTCAATGTTTGGTAGGCCGACTTGTTGTTTAAATCTTGACAAGATCTTGGAGGGTTCTTTGACTCTACTTAACTCAAATAAAATTTCTTTTACAATATGTAACATGCCTAAAATGGCTCATTCATACATGAAAATGACTTAATGACTTATAGACTCAATGAGAAGCCCTAGAAGCTCTCAATGGGAGCTTGACATATAAAATGAATTTTCTTGGGCATGAAACCCATGCCTCAAGAACAACAATAATAAATTTGTTTTTCTCTTTCTATTAAATACATAAAATCATGATTACATATGTCATTATGAAGACTGAACTTAGTTACATATTTCAACACTCCCTCTTAACTAGGGAGGTATTCATAATCCATACAAAGTGCTTGGACATTCTCAATCTGAAGAATTCTCATAAGAAGAGTCAGATTGGTAACCCATCTATATAGCATCATTCCAACCAGCATTTTCACATAGCAAGGCCTTGACTAACAACTCTATCTCTCCACAAGATTAGAGCATAATGCTGGCGAGACCAATGACTTATAGGCACCATCATCATTGTCTCTCAAGGCACATACCCCACCCAGTTGTTCACAGGGTATGTCCTCCCAAGACCATTTGTCTTGGATTTTCAATCCTCAAATAATATCGGTCCTCTATGACTACTCTTATCTTGGATGCCCTACCTCATCCTCAGAAAGTTTAGGATGCCAGATGCTTATCCAATCCCCCATTCTTTCTTCCAAAGTGAAGACAAGAATGATGTTTCTATCTCTCCCTCTCAAATAGGGAGGATATACCCATTCCTATAAAAGAAAGTACCCAAGCTCCCTCTTAACGAGGGAGTTGTCCAAACTCCCTCTTAACCAGGGACTTACTTCCAACAGCAACTATCTGCCTTTGGTGGAGATCATGGGACTTTTAGCTGCTTGTAGAGCTCCTCCTTTTATTGTCATGAACTTCATTTTTATCATTGTGCAGCCTTCTTCTTTTGGCACTTCTTCGTAGGGCATCGACCATCCATCACTTTCCTTCGTGAACCATGTCAGTCATGTCATCCTTCCTTTCATCGGAAAGTGATCTATTAGTCCATATCTAGCTTTTCTTTATACAACTACCTTTTCCACATCATGTTTCCTTCATGATCTTACATCCCACCACATTAGTACTAGTTGTAGGTGACATCCACAACTCTCTTTCGGTAGCCCTATATCAGCCCATCCAGATATTGTTCAAAAATAAAAAATTAATATCATATCAAAATCACCTTTTGTGATGGTCCTTCATCATGACATCTGCTTGTTGCAACATCAACATCCTGCAAACATATTGACACATCTCGAAGATATTCAATGTCAAGGGTATCCTTCCTTTCTGAACTTCATCAGAGTCTTCGTACCTTTTCCACATAGATGTCATGGTCAATTCTTCTAGTCATCGGATGTTGATTTCCTTTCTACGTGACCATGGTTGCATCTTTCATGATCTCTTCTTTCTTTCTTCACATATTGTTCCCTAGGAACTTCCATCCATAGTTCCTTCATCCTTGTCAACCATCTCATATTCCATATGAGGACATATTATGTTGATTTCATCTTTTCAATATGTGAATCATGCCTTCATGCATCTTTTTCAACGAGATCCCTTTCCTTTGATCATACTCATGAGGTAGAGTATTCACCCATGCTATCTGCAACTTATATGATGACATGACCTAATCTATCAAACATATGCATACATACCTCTTTTCTCCTTTTGGTCATCTAGACTTCCTTTGGTAGCTTCCTTTCCTTGATTGAGTACTTCAACCATCTTGACATGCTACGCTCCTTTGTTTTCATACCATCATTCTTACACACAATGAACCCATTCTCAGCGAGAAACTTGCTTCTTCCAAGAGAGGTGAACCTTCTAATGAAGATTCCAACGAAGGATCTTGATTATCCTCATCCTACAAATGCTCCTTCTCAATGATGATGATGAATGATGAACTCTATGCTAGATTACTTTCTTCTATCCATATGCACTACACATGCTTTTAATGAGGTTACCAAGAGCTACTTCCTTTATATGATGACTGCTACATCCATGTAGACTTCTACTTCAACTATTCTTTCAAGCTTTCTAATGATATCATGAGCCCTTGCTTCAACGGTATGCTTCTAGTATGATGTCATCTTCTACTAAGATGCATCTCATCATAATGCTTTTCATCTTGACTGCCATGATGGAGCTCTTTTCACCTCCCAATTCTCCTTGCTATGTATTAGAGAAACCCTAATAGTGAAGATTTATCCCTTTGGATTTCTTCTCATCTGGGTCTTCCACTTCTTCAATGATATGAGTCTCATTTCTTTCTTTCCTTTTGTTGTCCTTCTTGAATTTTTGGACAATCTCTCTTGCAATGCCCATATTCTTGACAACCATAGCATTAAATTTTTGACATATTCTTCTTCTTTTTCTAAGGACCAAAACTCCCAACTTTCCTTTTATCTTAGCCATGGCAACAAATTCTTGAATTTGTTCATTTGATCCCACTTCACTTTTTGCCTTGAACCTAGTTTCCTCAATCTTACATAACGACAAAAGTTCACTGAATGGGGTGGCTTCCTTCTTTCCATAGATGCTTGATGTAAAGTTGCCCCATTCCTCTTGTAGTGCATTGAGCACTATGGTGGTCATTTCTTTATCGGACATTATTTCTCCCAACTCTTGTAGTTGGTCTCTTATTTCTGATACCCTCATAAAGTATAAGGCTATTCCATCTTCCTTTGATATCTTCATCTTGTATAGTTCTTGTCTTAATGATGTCACTTCTCCAGCAATACTTACGAAGAACAATTCAACTAGATTTTCGTATATTTCTTTTGATGTCTCCAACTTTGATACATATGGTATGAGGGGAGCTTTGATGGATTCTGTAAGGATACTTTGAGCCCTTACCTCCCCTTTCATGTACATCGCTAGAGCTTGAGCCTCTTCCTTTGGAGGTTTAGTGATTGAACCCTTAACATGATCAATGACTTCGTTTTCGATGAGGATCAAATCGGTCCTCTTCTTCCATGGAAGAAAGTTTGATGACCCAACCAATTTGTACCAATTTGTTGCTTTCCTTGCAAAATGAAGTCATTTTGATAGCAGATTCAGTCATAAATATAAAGGTACTTACTTGTCAATTGAAGATGCTTCTTGGTGATGAAATCTTCAACTTGATGCCTTCCTTGACGAGGTTGATAATAGAAGATGCCCTCTTGATGAAGATGTCTTCCTTCAAAAGTGATCCTTGACTCAGAGAGAGAGAGAGATCACTTTGAATCCTTAATGATGATGACAAAGATTTCTTCTAGAGTCCCTTGGATGTGTAGACTTCAAGATGCTTCAAAGTCCTTTTA
>APFE030632214.1:20475-74308 GCA_000404065.3 Pinus taeda | reverse complement strand
CCTGCTGTACTGAGATCTGTCCTCTGATTAAGTTGCCATCACCTGTACCAACCTCTGAGCACCTGTACCAACCTCTGAGTGAGTTGCCATCAAGGACAACACTTGAAACATAATGCCAACATCATGAACTATAATCCACCATTTTTCTAGTCATCTATGAACCTTTTTTTTCTTGCAAACATACCATGTCAGATAAACCCAATATAAACATAATCAACATACCTCAGTAAAGTTCAGGGAAGGATATATCGTCTGAAAAATCAGTCCAGATTAGCACATTACATGTATATACATAATCATATCAATATATCAACATCATCCATGCTAACACCAACTACATTGACCTCATTCACGACAACCATAACCATGACAATGCATGCATAACGACATGCATCTAGTCCATCCAGTCCAAGCATTTGAACCATGCTTTGATACAAATCTATAACACCACCTCCCACATTTACCCACTTTCATCAGCCTATCGGGGTAAACATGAGTTTAGGGCTACTATGACATGACTCAACCTCCTAATTATAGTTAGGGAAGTGGAATCAACAAACTAAAACCTTACTAACCTTCCTCAGGAGCTACAGGACACCCAGGAGCCAAACTACCACACCCAGTTCCCAAACCCTGAGCTAAAATGCTTTTTACTGACCTGGCTTCCCAACTGCATGCATGACAAGGCCTCCATGCGGTTTAGGACCTCCAATTGCATGCATAAGCCTACCAGGGTACAGTGATGACTCAAATTACTCAATTCAGAGGGTGCGGTCCCAGATTCTGAGCCTAAATTCCAGGTCTGCCTCTAGACCACTACCTAGAACTTAATGATAATTTCCAAAATGATAAGTAACATCAAGAAAAATCCATTCATACAAAACTTGATCAAAGACTTGACCTAACCAGGGCGACCCATGAAATTCATTTCGTCAAACATATTGAGAACATATAATCTAATGGTCATGAATGCATATCTGAGCATAGGAGTCTGATACTTATCTAAGCATCATCAAGAAGGTCTAATTCTCTTTCATAATAGCTTCAATAACATTTGTTAGCTCATGCATTCATTAACCATTCATCAATTAATCAAAACATGTCAAGAGCTATAGCTAGAACCTGTTATGGAACCATGCTTATAACCAACATATAACCAAAATAATAACCACGATAGAACAACCATCAAAGCCACATAATAACAAACACAAGTACTCATGAAATACAATAGGAAAATAGATCTTATTAACATATGCAAAAGCCAACCAAGTCAAGGACTTCCACGTACCACACGACCATAGATTGAGCTGAACCAAACCTTTATTTCAGCTAATCGCCCTTGTGCCATATTCCAGGCATGAATGTCAGACTCAAGACAAAAAAAACTAGGGCTTCATGGAGATTAAACCACCTCCAACCTCATGCTCCTGCGATCTTTCCAAAACAGGTCAAGAGATCACATAAGCAAACCAAAACATAAACAACCAGGGATTCCCGAAGATTAAACCATCTCCACCCTCAGGCTACCGTGATCCCACCAAAACCGATCAAGAGATCACTAAGCCCAAAATAAGCTTGGATGCCTCAGATTTTCTTCACTAATACCTTGTGGAATTTTCCTGTCTCCACCCATCTATTGAGGGCTTCCTGGATATTAAACCACCTCCACCCAAAACCCTTGGGATTTTTGTGGAGACCACCTCACCTGGTTCCAAAACCATCTGGCAATCCAAAGCTGAACCAAATAAAAGAACCACATCACACCATGTCTATCCATAAATGGCAAGGCAAGGTTGAAACCGTTGTCACACCTTGCAAAACCCATGCCAATGACAGAAAGAGAACCAAATACACACATGCATGTACCATGCATTCACAAACCAACTAAGAAATCACACATGCAACTTGTTACCTGCAAGTCTTCCTGTTGAAGCTACTTGATCCAAATTTTCCTTATTTATCCTTTGTTTTCCTTTTCTTCCTTGTCCTTCCTTTGCCTTCCTTTCTCTAATGCTAGAGTGCTCCAAGAATTCTCTAAGTGTGCAAGAGTATGAGAGAATAGAGAGCGCTCCAAGCTAAAATTGACAAAAGATTGTGAACTGATCCTCATTAGCCTTTTTTCATTGAGGCCCCTATTTTCTTCAATTTTCCTCTCATGCAAACCTATGACCTTCCATCTCTCTTTTTTCTAATTTTCCTTTATGTTCATAATTAAAATGCTAATTAATATCTGTTTGCCTATGCCAATGTCTTTGGAAATTTCCTTAGCCATAATAAATCGAAATGACACCCACTAGGATGTTTTTCCCAACATTCAGCTCGAAATATATGTCCCATGACCTTGGTCTTATTTTGCCTTTATTAACTTTATTACATTAACTTTTAACCCGAGGTTGTTACATAATGAAATTATGATTTCTTGTTTAAAATACACTTTTGTATATTTTAAATTGACAATTAAATTATTCTTCTTATTATTATTTATATTTTAATTAATTAATTATTTTATTTTATTTTTATTCAAAATTTATAGGATTTGAATTGGTCATCAAGACATTTTTTTTTTAAACAAGAATGAGTACTGGATTTCATTAAGTTCATGCCCGGTCACGACAAATACCGAGAGAGTTACGTGAGCAATTTTTCCAAGAGCGCCTAAAAATACAATTTGTTTCTAATTACCCTATCCCAGATATCAACAAAAAATCCCCATCCTACCGATACTCTTATTTGTCGAGTTTTATAGATTCAACAAAATTTATACAGAAAACACTTACATTTGAAACCATTCATAATAAACACATCAGATTAGACTAATCCTCTTGGTCTAGGGTCCTATTAAGGTCTATGTCATGGGATGGCTTTGGAGAAGCACTGACTATAGGAGATGCCTATAGTTGAAGACCCATAATTATGATTCTAAGAGCATCGACCTCATCTTCCAAACTAGCTACCTTTTGCTGCAGAGCCATGACTGCATCCACCCGGTCGAACTCAGCCACCTGATTCTTGTACATCTCTATGTTAAGATCATAAAATTCCACCTTGATTGCTTCATGCTCCTTCTGACAGTCGGTGTCCATGCCTAAGACAAAATTATTAAGGTGCCAAGCACGAACTGCTACCAATATTGAATTGTGGAGGGAGGTTGGCCTAGATTTTTCAAGGAGGAACATTTTGCCTAGGGAGACCCCGCACGACATTACTGAGAAGTGACTGCTATGGAAATTGCAATTGATAATCACCAGACATAAGAAGGAAACACAACCCACTCCCTTAACGAGGGTAGGGTTGGCACTAAAGATCCCAAATTTTTTAACATTGCAAATTAACCATAGCAGGCAATAAATTAGTAAACTTGCCTTAGACCCCGAGATACCAAAGTGCCACAAAACGCAGTTATAGGGATGTTTTTCTCTCACCAAGCTTGCATGATAGAGGAAATCCTTCATTCAGGCATGAAGTTCATCAATGAGCTTCCAAAGATGCCAACGACCAGATGCCACCCAGATGAGAGGAAAGAACCACACCAAATATCGCTAATATTTCTCAAAACTCAACCAACTCCACTTAGAAAATGCAATTAGACCAGGGCTCCCAATGATAGATTTATCCTCCTCATCTCATTGAATCTGTAGTCGAGCCATCATCTTAACATAATCACTTCGTGTACCCCTGGTCAGAGTAATAATTGTGAAGCGATCCAAGGAGGGGAAACCATAGTTGTCTTGATAATATAGGGGGCTTAGAGGACTATTCGACGTAGATGAAATAAAACTTAACACGCTTGCATGGAGTGGGACACCAAGGAGAGCCACAAAGGTATGACACCAAATCATCATTGCAAGGTCAGGGGTATTGTCCAAAGTCCCATTATATGCACATTCAGGACTATAGGGGAAAACATCATGGGGATAAAGATACATAGGCACAAAATGGGAAGATATAAGGATTTTTGTCATACCAAACATTAGGGAATTAAAACCTTGTTAATCACACCATTCCCTCGGGCATCAGGCAAGGCCCTATTGGATTGAGAGTTAGCCTTAGAGTTAAGATTTCAAAGAATGTGATAAAAGGAAGAATTAGAGGAGGGGAGAATTCAGATTATTCGATGAAATGGAAGATTGAGGGTGTTGTCATTAGGGGGAGATTCGGTTCGAAAATGAAAAATAATTAAAAAGGAGTCCCCTAGAATGGTTATTTCTTTGATGCCATGATTTTGTGCAAGAGAGGGACCCAAAAATAGCCCATACATTCCGGCCCGGTTGTTGGACTTTTTCCTAAGACCCCAAGAGTATTTTTCTACTATATTTCCTTTAGGATTTATTTATATCCCTCCCCTTCTTGCCACCCTTTGGTCATCAAGACATTTTTATTTATGTAAGTGATTAGTGTTTGAATCTTCATACCAATCAAATCAATTTAATGAAATTTCATTACAAATTTATTATTATTTATTTTCTAATTAGTATTGGTTGTTACTTTCAAAATGTTTTATATTTTATGTATTTTTTTCCAAGGAAAAAGCACGTATTCCATTTATAGTTAGAATTAAATATATTGAGTGTGGATGCCGCAACATTCTAATGGCACATCAACCCAAAAAATAAGTCTAGTCAGAAGTCGCCATAGTTATACATATGCAAATACATCGACGACAATTAATTTTCAAAAAATGATCTGCCCAAAATATGGAGTGCTCTTGATAATAGTTGAAGATATCATCCGAGTCTTTTAGTAAAGAACAAAACTAAAGCTTGAATAACTCAGCTACCCACGAACAAAAGATCTTTGAGGAGCCAATATGAAAAAAGCAAGAAACTTGTTGCCTTGCTCAACATCATGTAGTCCAAATACTTTTAAAACATAAATTATAGAACATGTAGCATCCAAGAAGAAGTGAAGTAAAACTGTAAGAAAAATAGAGTGGCATGGCATGTATTTGCTCTCCAAAATGGTGTTGTTGATAATGAGATGAGAGAGCTCTATAGGAAGATTAATTTATTGATTATGCCCAAGGGCATAGCTAGTGCTTGATTGTGCCTTCATACCTTTCTTGGATTTCCCACTACCCTTTATCTAGTGCAAATCCTCTCTTCAAAAGATGACCAACCTCTTGGTTCTATTCCCTGTAGATGTGAGAGAAGGATAAATGAGAAAAGGATCTTGTCTTTTGAATGACAATTTGATACAGTGGGAGGAGAGTGTAGTTTTTAGCCCGAATGTCCCTTGCATCCACTTGATCACTGCCAAGGAGTTTCCATATATATGCACCTTAGTGAGATGTAGATAAGAAGAAAGTTACAATTGTAAATTTAGTGCAAATAATTCAACAAACTTATTTATTGCATGGCCAATGTTGTAAGAGAAAGAAAAGAAATGTGTGTATGTTAGATAATTAATGCATCTCGAGCCTCATATAGAAGAGTTTTGTCATGATGCCCCATCAAAAAATCCCCACAATTTGTCTTTCATAATTTCCACTTCAGTGTTGATCCGAGAATGAGTGGAGGGTTGATTTTTTGGAATGGAAGTTAATAAGGCAAGACTATTAACAACCACTCTCATGAAGGATTGTCCTTAGTCCTTGAAGATTGAGCTATTTTTCCCATGATGTATTTTTATTACAAATTTATTAACATTGATTTTTTAACTATTATTATTGATGTAGTCTAATTAATAGACGAAATAATAATTTTGACACAAATTTGGTAGTACAATTTCCAATAAAATTGTGATTTATTATTGTTTTAAATACACTTTTGTATAATTTAAAATGATAATTAAAATACTAGCAATTGCACCACATGTTGCAACGGAAACGGCGTAAGGAGACAACATAGAAGAAAGAAGTAATTTTTTTTATGTAATTTTGTATCTTTACTGGCATTTCTTTCTAACCACTTAGAAGAAAGAAGTAATTTTTTAATGTAATTTTGTATCTTTACTAGCATTTCTTTCTAACCATATGTTATGCTAACCACGTAGAAGAAAGAAGTAATTTTTTAATGTAATTTTGTATCTTTACTAGCATTTCTTTCTAACCATATGTTATGTTTGAGGGATCTGACCATATGTTATGTTTCAAGTATTTTTCAAGCATGCCAATATTCTTTCTGACCATATGTTATGTTTCAAGTATTTTTCAAGCATGCCAATATTCTTTCTGACCATATGTTATATTTCAAGTATATTCTAGGCATGCCAATATTCTAGAATACATTCAAAATGAAGGCAATGCACAACACCTTAATTCCAAATGATTTATGAAATTGCTCTTCATTAAAATTCATGATTTGCACCATAGCCAACTGTTATAACAAAATGACTTAAATTAAACATTTCATAGAACAAATAATATCATATCAACTTTAATTCACAATGCAATTGATAATAGTTTTTGTTAGAATGGATTTAAGATCATGTATGCGCATTTTGAGTCATTTTTTATGTCAATTCCAACATGTTCTCACAATTCCAACATGTGATCAAAGATTATAGAATTTTTAGGGTGGTGTTCTATGTGCACTAAAATACCTATGAGTTCCAACACTATGTATGGGGTTTCTTTTTCAATATCTATTTGTTGAGAGTAAGGAATATTTCAAATGTAGAGAAATCCACATGAAAATTTTGCTTTCTTTGCTTCAATTCAATAGACCGTTTTCACCATATTTTAGAAGCTTCAAGCTAGAAGTTTTAGTTCACCATGTCAAAATAAGTATGACATTCTCCACTAACATTGTATTTCTAATACTTTCATAACACACTTTGGGGACTCTATCATGGGCTTGAAAACCTACAAGATTTTGCTTCTATAATGGCTTTGTATCTTTTATGTGCTATTTTCATGCATTCAAACAAGATCACATGAACAATATGTGGCTTTTTTTCTTGCAATTCATCACTGGGTGCTACCATCCTCATTTCAAACATTTAACACCTTGTACTTCTCTTTAGTTCATGTGTTTGTTGTAATGTCTGCTCATGCCCCTCTTTCTAAAAAATCCACTCCGAAAAAACTTGCCTTCAATGCCATAACATTTGCATTTGGGTAAACATGTAAATGTACCTTTGGGGCTTCTAGTATCATCAATAACAGTGTTCACGTGTGTAGAAGAAAGAGTAAAATGATGAGAATTTTCCCAATAGAGCTCATTCAATGCATACCATTATAGATTAGGTGTCTTCTCATAATGTTATATTGGGTCCTAACTCCGTGAACCTTTGGTCCATATCACTTCTCAATTTGAACAAATGCATAAACTTAAAACTTATTCCACCTCCAATAATGTAGGTCAAGTATGTAATTAATTTTTAATTATATATTGCCCACGAGGCTTTGGATTGACGGTGAATGGATGCGCTGTCAAGGCACTCCTTGCGATAGGTCACCGATTCAAATCCCTCGTGGGTACTTAGGTTAGTCTAAAAAAAAAAAAAAAAAAAATTATATATTATTAGTAATTACACCATCCTAGATCCATATTTTAACAACAGATCTATCAAGCTCTATGAGGGATCAAATCTCTCAAGTGCAAACTTCTCCTCAAGTTTTTCACAAGAGGTGTCCATATCACTTCTCAATTTGATCAAATGCATAAACTTCGGACTTATTCCACCTCCAATAATGTAGGTCAAGTATGTTTTTAATTATTAATTATATATTATTAGTAATTACACCATCCTAGATCCATATTTTAACTACGAACCTATCAAGCTCTAAGAGGGATCAAATCTCTCAAGTGCAAACTTTTCCTCAAGTCTTTCACAAGAGGTGTCCATATCACTTCTCAATTTGAACAAATGCATAAACTTAGACTTATTCCACCTCCAATAATGTAGGTCAAGTATGTTTTCAATTTTTACTTATATATTATTAATAAGTACACCATCCTAGATCCATCTTTTAACTATGGATCTATTAAGCTCTAAGAGGGATCAAATCTCTCAAGTGTAAACTTTTCCTCAAGTTTTTCCCAAGAGGTTTGCACCTCCAATAATGTAGGCCAAGTATGTTTTTAATTATTAATTATGTATTATTAATAATTACACTTCCTAGATCCATCTTTTAACTCGTATCTATCAAGCTCGAAGAGGGATCAAATCTCACAAGTGCAAACCTTTCCTCAAGTTTTTCACAAGAGGTTTGCATCTCGAGAGATACTATCCATGGTGAGGATAAAATCCTTGGGATCACAAATAAATGGACGTTTACACACATAAAAACACCCATATGTTAAAATCAAATTGTTAACACTAAAATAATGTCGTTATTATTGAATTAGATTTTGAATAACATTATTAGGTTTTTATGTTTATTAATATTATAGAATTAATTTTAGAAAAATAACTTAATCTATTATCTCTAAGAGTGTTTTAATGCTTAATAGCGATTAATGCCTATCTATATTTTCTAACCATTTACTTTATATGATTATACTAATATATGAGTAAGCTAACATTTACTCTATATAATAAATAATACTTATTTTATATACTTAATCACACTTAAATATTGTAACAATATATTTAAATACCACATATTACATTTATAGTAATAGGAGACTTGACTTACCACATATTACATTTATAGTAATAGGAGACTTGACTTACCACATATTACATTTATAGTAATAGGAGACTTGACTTCTTAATTACAAATTGTTCAAATGATCATATGAATGTAATTTATTGATAGACTGGTTTTGGTTTTCACTTTCAAAATGGTTTTAGAAATTTTTAACTTAGAGATCAAATGATTATATGAATGCAATTTATTGATAGAATGATTTTGGTTTTGACTTTCAAATTAATTTTAGAAATTTTTAACTTAGAGATCAAATGATAAATTATGGCAAACAACTATATTTACTATAATTCCAAATCTAAAAAATATTAAATAGAAGACTATCCTTCACAAAAATAATGATTTGGTTTTGACTTTCAAATTAATTTTAGAAATTTTTAACTTAGAGATCAAATTATCATATAAATGTAATTGATTGATAGGCTAATTTTGGTTTTGACTCTCAAATTAATTTTAGAATTTTTTAACTTAGAGATCAAATGATAAATTCTCGCAAACAACTACATTCACTATAATTCCAAATCTAAAAAATATTAAATAGAAGAGTATCCTTCACAAAAATAAGGATTTGGTTTTGACTTTCAAATTAATTTTAGAAATATCCTTCACAAAATAAGGATTTGGTTTTGACTTTCAAATTAATTTTAGAAATTTTTAACTTAGAGATCAAATGTAATTTATTGATAGATTCATTTTGGTTTTGACTTTCAAATTAATTTTAAAATTTTTAACTTAGAGATCAAATGATCATATCAATGTAATTTATTGATAGACTCATTTTGGTTTTGACTTTCAAATTAATTTTAGAAATTTTTAACTTAGAGATCAAATGATTATATGAATGTAATTTATTGATAGACTGATTTTGGTTTTGACTTTCAAATTAATTTTAGAAATTTTTAACTTAGAGATCAAATGATAAATTATGGCAAACAACTACATTTACTATAATTCCAAATCTAAAAAATATTAAATAGAAGACTATCCTTCACAAAAATAGATTTGGTTTTCACTTTCAAATTAATTTTAGAAATTTTTAAATTAGAGATCAAATTATTATATAAATGTAATTGATTGATAGGCTAATTTTGGTTTTGATTTTCAAATTAATTTTAGAACTTTTTAACTTAAAGATCAAATGATAAATTATGGCAAAAAACTATATTTATTATAAATCCAAATCTAAAAAATATTAAATAGAAGACTATCCCTCACAAAAGTAAGGATTTGGTTTGGACTTTGAATTTAATTTTAGAAAATTTTAACTTAGAGATCAAATGATAAATTCTGGCAAACAACTACATTCACTATAATTTCAAATCTAAAAAATATTAAATAGAAGACTATCCTTCACAAAAACAAGGATGAGTAAATAAAAAATAACTCTACATGACTTTCAAATTAATTTGAGAAATTTTTAACTTAGAGATCAAATGATCATATAAATGTAATCTAAAAAATATTAAATAGAAGACTATCCTTCACAAAAATAAGGATTTGGTTTCGACTTTCAAATTAATTTTAGAAATTTTTAACTTAGAGTTCAAATTATTATATAAATGTAATTGATTGATAGACTAATTTTGGTTTTGACTTTCAAATTAATTTTAGAATTTTTTAAATTAGAGATCAAATGATAAATTATGGCAAACAACTGCATTTACTATAATTCCAAATCTAAAAAATATTAAATAGAAGACTATCATTCAGAAATAAGGATTTGTTTTTGACTTTCAAATTAATTTTAGAAAATTTTAACTTAGAGATCAAATGTAATTTATTGATAGATTCATTTTGGTTTTGACTTTCAAATTAATTTTAGAGATTTTTAACTTAGAGATCAAATGATCATATGAATGTAAAATTATGGCAAACAACTACATTTACTATAATTCCAAATCTAAAAAATATTAAGTAGAAGACTATCCTTCACAAAAATAAAGATTTGGTTTTGACTTTCAAAATAATTTTAGAAATTTTTAACTTAGAGATCAAATTATTATATAAATGTAATTGATTGTTGGGCTAATTTTGGTTTTGACTTTCAAATTAATTTTAGAATTTTTAAACTTAAAGATCAAATGATAAATTATGGCAAACAACTACATTTACTATAATTCCAAATCTAAAAAATATTAAGTAGAAGAATATCCTTCACAAAAGTAAGGATTTGGTTTGGACTTTCAAATTAATTTTAGAAATTTTGAACTTAGAGATCAAATGATAAATTCTGGCAAACAACTACATTCACTATAATTTCAAATCTAAAAAATATTAGATAGAAGACTATCCTTCACAAAAACAAGGATGAGTAAATAAAAAATAACTCTACATGACTTTCAAATTAATTTTAGAAATTTTAACTTAGAGATCAAATGATCATATAAATGTAATCTAAAAGATATTAAATAGAAGACTATCCTTCACAAAAATAAGGATTTGGTTTTGACTTTCAAATTAATTTTAGAAATTTTTAACTTAGAGATCAAATTATTATATAAATGTAATTGATTGATAGGCTAATTTTGGTTTTGACATTCAAATTAATTTTAAAAAATTTTAACTTAGAGATCAAATGATAAATTATGACAAACAACTACATTCATTATATTTCCAAATCTAAAAAATATTAAATAGAAGACTAACCTTCACAAAAATAAGGATTTGGTTTTTACTTTCAAATTAATTTAGAAATATTCTTCACAAAAATAAGGATTTGATTTTGACTTTCAAATTAATTTTAGAAATTTTTAACTTAGAGATAAAATGTAATTTATTGATAGATTCATTTTGGTTTTGACACTTAAAGATCAAATGATAATATGAATGTAATTTATTGATAGACTCATTTTGATTTTGACTTTCAAATTAATTTTAGAAATTTTTAATTTAGAGATCAAATGATTATATGAATGTAATTTATTGATAGATTAATTTTGGTTTTAACTTTCAAATTAATTTTAAAATTTTTAACTTAGAGATCAAATGATAAATTATGGCAAACAACTACATTTACTATAATTCCAAATCTAAAAAGGTTAAATAGAAGACCATCCTTCACAAAAATAAAGATTTGGTTTTGGCTTTCAAATTAATTTTAGAAATTTTTAAATTAGAGATCAAATTATTATATAAATATAATTGATTGATAGGCTAATTTTGGTTTTGACTTTCAAATTAATTTTAGAATTTTTTAACTTAATGATCAAATGATTGATTATGGCAAACAACTACATTTACTATAATTCCAAATCTAAAAAATATTAAATAGAAGACTATCCTTCACAAAAGTAAGGATTTGGTTTGGACTTTCAAATTCATTTTAGACATTTTCAACTTAGAGATGAAATGATAAATTCTGGAAAACAACTACATTCACTATAATTTCAAATCTAAAAAATATTAAATAGAAGACTATCCTTCACAAAAACAAGGATGAGTAAATAAAAAATAACTCTACATGACTTTCAAATTAATTTTAGAAATTTTTAACTTAGAGATCAAATGATCATATAAATGTAATCTAGAAAATATTAAATAGAAGACTATCCTTCACAAAAATAAGGATTTGGTTTTGACTTACAAATTAATTTTAGAAAATTTTAACTTAGAGATCAAATTATTATATAAATGTAATTGATTGATAGGCTAATTTTGGTTTTGACTTTCAAATTAATATTATAATTTTTCAGCTTAGTGATTAAATGAAAAATTATGGCAAACAACTACATTCCCTATAATTCCAAATCTAAAAAATATTAAATAGAAGATTATCCTTCACAAAATAAGGATTTGGCTTTGACTTTCGAATTAATTTTAGAAATTTTTAACTTAGAGATCAAATTATTATATAAATGTAATTGATTGATAGGCTAATTTTGGTTTTGACTTTCAAATTAATTTTAGAATTTTTTAACTTAGAGATCAATATAAATGTAATTGATTGACAGGCTAATTTTGGTTTTGACTTCCAAATTAATTTTAGTATTTTTTAACTTAGAGATCAAATGATAAATTATGGAAAACAACTACATTCACTATAATTCCAAATCTAAAAAACATTAAATAGAAGACTATCCTTCACAAAAATAAGGATTTGTTTTTTACTTTCAAATTAATTTTAGAATTTTTTAACTTAGAGATCAAATGATAAATTCTCGCAAACAACTACTTTCACTATAATTTCAAATCTAAAAATATTAAACAGAAGACTATCTTTCACAAAAATAAGGATTTGGTTTGGACTTTCAAATTAATTTTAGAAATTTTTAACTTAGAGATCAAATGATAAATTCTGGCAAACAACTACATTCACTATAATTTCAAATCTACAAAATATTAAATAGAAGACTATCCTTCACAAAAAACAAGGATGAGTAAATAAAAAATAACTCTACATGACTTTCAAATTAATTTGAGAAATTTTTAACTTATAGATCAAATGATCATATGAATGTAATCCATTGATAGGGTAATTTTGGTTTTGATTTTCAGATTAATTTTAAGATTTTTTAACTTAGAGATCAAACAACTACATTCACTATAATTCCATATCTAAAAAATATTAAATAGAAGACTATCCTTCACAAAAACAAGGCTGAGTAAATAAAAAATAACTCTACATGACTTTCAAATTAATTTTAGAAATTTTTAACTTAGAGACCAAATGATCATATAAATGTAATCAATTGATAGGGTAATTTTGGTTTTGATTTTCGAATTAATTTTAAGATTTTTTAACTTAGAGATCAAATGATAAATTCTGGCAAACAACTACATTCACTATAATATCAAATCTAAAAAATATTAAATAGAAGACTATCACAAATAGGATGAGTAAACAAAAAATAACTCTACATTATAGTCCAAAAATATAAAATTATCTTATTTTTATATAATTTTTTGGGTTAATGGTAAGATTATCCTTTAGGATATATAAGAAAAAAAAAAAAAAAAAAAAAAAAAAAGATATAATTTTATTAAACCATGTTTCAGTATGTAACGCCGGAGGAGAATGTAAATACTTAACGTTATTGTGGTTAAAAAACTGAATATGACATTATTTGTTGTTTTGGAATTTAATAATATTTTTTTATTTCTTTAATAAACAAGAAATGTTTTCTTGGTGAAAGTTGGCAACTTCTGAGAGGGAAGTTGGGGAAAGAATGGGGAAAGAACGGTTGCAGTGAACTGCAACCCTAACTACCTCTCATCACTGAAAAGGTTTCTAGGAAGGAGGGAGGAAAAAAGGTTAGTCTGCGCTGTTGGGACAGGCAAAGAAAAAATTTAGGCTGTGTTGTAAGGACAGACAGACAGAAAAGAGAAAAGATAGCTGGCTAAGTCTGGTTAGGACCAGATAGCCAGGCACAAAGTGCAGACATCTTGCCGAGGATACCGGTCCTACAAGAGAGCACGAGGGGAGATTCTGGTCCCGAAAGATGAATCTCAAGGTTGGGTGGTAACAGAAGAAAGTGCAGACATCTTGCCGAGGATACCGGTCCTACAAGAGAGCACGAGGGGAGATTCTGGTCCCGAAAGATGAATCTCAAGGTTGGGTGGTAACAGAAGTGGAAGTCAGAGGAAAGTTCGGCGTTTGGAGGGCGTGGCAAAGAAACAGAAGTGAATAATTCTATGAAATCAGTACATTGACATCTAGGGACAGGTATCAAACAAAACTCTATGTATTGTGTGTGAATAAGTTCTGTATTATACATTTGGTATAAAAGAACTGTAACAGTAAGAGAATATTTAATACCTGTACAGGAATAACTCTGTAATTAAATGCACTAGTTAAATAAGGAAAATGTTGGTGGTCTTTATAGAAGATTTAGAAGAGGGCAGGGTACATAAATTATTGCAAAATATGGAAACAAATGAGTAAGGGTGACCATGGTAAACTGGTGGAATTTTACCGTTTTGGACCATACAACACTCTAATAATGAGCCTAGGAATGGGTTGGGGTAGTACCGCAACCACTAATGGAACTCCCGGTGGTTAGGTGTAGTTCTGGAACTGTACATGTATAAACTTTAAACTTAGGAAACGGACCAAAGACAGGAATCTTTCCGTCTAATTACCCAGAACGGGGAGGGTAGAGTTCAAGTAATACCAGTCTATAATTTCGTTAGGGTGTTATACGGGAGTAGGGTATGGTGTGACAACGCCATTCATTTTCTTTTTAAAAAACTACATGCATACATCTCCTTACAGTCAACAAGCTGGTACACAGTCCAGAGATATATCCATATATATATACGGTGTATAAAAGCAGGAGAATCTGTAACTATCAGAGACCCATGGAGGGAGAAACCTTGTATCATGTAAGCCAGCAGACAAGGGTTGCATGCGTGCAAACCCTCAGGACTCTACGGGTGGGGTTTACATCAAACATTCAACTAAGAAACCCTGCATATGAAATTTAAATTGACCAGATATAGCACCGAGGCTGTAAAGAACCAAGAACGATACGTGCAGAGAAATGAATGGTGCCAGACATTTAAACAATCAATACATTTCGGTTCAAACCATTAAATTAAGTGACAATCTGGATGGGAAGTGTTATCTTTACAATTCTAGACCGAAAACAAGATCCATATCATTCAAGCATGTAGTTGTACATAGCTAGAAAGCATCATCCATTAACAGTCGATGGTAACCTTGCAACAGAGGGTTAAACAGTCGCAAATATACATTCAAAAGAAGAGAATTACTCAACCAGAGGTGCTTCCAACGATTACACTCAGAAATTCCTGAGAGTTGTTTCGCGGCACCGTGTAAATATACATAATACAACCCAGAAAACCCTGAAACATTCCATGGCAGATAAATATATATACAATCACAGTAAGACAACATTGTTCAACTGTCGTCAGAAAAACTACAACAAATCCCTCTACCCGAGTATAAGGGGTACAGGTTCCAACCCCGACATCTCTCGACTGTGATAGAATGTCTACGCTGCTAACCTAACAAGTGTCAAACCTCCAGAATTCGGAAGGCTATGATACAAAATCAATATAGTTAACCTCTTTAGATTCGAGTCCTCTGATGAGTCGATTCATTAAAAATAGTTATCAAGGAGCAAACCCATACCTGGGTTGTTTGCGCAAGAAAACCAGAGAAATGCTGACCTTGTAGCCTCGCCTGAGAGCCTCGGTTGTTTGAGGCAGGCTCTACAAAAAAAACAAAAAAAAATACACCATTACGAATGTAGTTAACTGATAGAAATGGTAACAAATTGCAGAAAACAAAACCCCAGAGACGGGAATGTCAAATAACTGTGGAAAAATAAAATAAAAGCATACCCAGACTTTTCCCGTGGGGCAGAGTCGCCATCTCCTCTCCTCTGGTGGTCTTCCAATCTGTTCCAAGCTTGGCAGCAGACTAAGTAGACCCGCAGAAAACTAAGGGGAGAACCGAGCCGGAGCCAAACGGTGGAGGCGGTAATGCAAACTGATAACTGAGTGCGGAATGAATCAAACCCCGAAAGGATTGAACTGTCGGACCATAAACCTGCCCATCCTCCGATGCAATGGTGAGGGGCTCGAGGTAAACACCTGCGGTTAGAGGAGCCTACTCGTGCCACGTAGAGGGTCGAGCAGGGAGGATTAACATCTATACATAGTGTAACAACTCTAGACAGTATTGTATAACCAGAGAAAAATCAATGAAATGCCATGTGTAACACATATCTGCCAGTTGTTGATCGCGAGGAGGCGGATGATTTCAAAGTACGTGCAAAGTTAATGAACCAGATCCTATAGCGCCAGGTTGACAACATCACTATGAGTTCCACAATCCGGTTGCCGGGAAAGGACTCAGCTAGCGGCCGGAATGAAAAAAGGGTGTTGTCGTAATAATGTTATAAGTGATGTGTAATAATTTTTATTTTATTTTTTTATTATTTTGACTATGGTAAAGTTGGGTATATGGGGAGACATGACAAGTGGTATCAAATCCCAGTTACACAACTAAGGCCTCTGGGAATTGAAAGTGAACTATAAAAAACAACACATACAATTTATTTTCTTTTTATTCGTGCAATTCAAGAAAACAGTTAGTGTGCTAACTTTTTCCTTGCTGTCACTTTTCCGATGTTAAGAACAGAACCAGGAACCGGAAGACTGACACTATGAGAAGGACGGACAGTGCATCACGCAGGTATGCGATGGGCCAGGGACCTGTATCTAGTCTTGAGAGCAACCCCGAGCTATGGGTACAGCTCGGAGAGGAGGCTCGGAATACAAACATGGCTATTTTGGAGACGGTGCAGGAATTGAAAAACAAAATGGCCCGGTTACATGAAGATAATGCACGATTAATGATGGAACAAGAAAGAATTCTAAAAAACCTATCTTACAGACAGAACCAGCTGCCAGCTAATCCCAGTGCAGAATAGCAGAGGATGTCGGAAGAACAGAACCATCATACAGAACCTGAAGGGTCGGAAGAGAGGGAGGAACGATCTGATAATGCATTTGAACAGCAGACCTCAAAAAGGAAACGGATAGAGTTGCAAGGAGAGTTTGGTAAGATTAAACTACCGCACTTTGACGGGGAATAGGAGGAAGCAGCTGAGGCATGGTTGATAAATATGAACAAATATTTCCAGTTATACGAGTATGATCACAACCTGAAGGCACGGTGGGCCATTTTCCAACTGTAGGGAAAAGCTACCCTGTGGTGGGAAGAAGTTAAGATCGTAAAGGGAGTAAGCGAACAGACCATAACTTGGGAGAAATTTCAAAGGTACTTCAAAGAAAGATACCTGACCGAGCGTTTTTACAACAAAAAGGCAAGGGAATTCCATGACTTGCGGTTGGGGCAGCAGACCATGGATGAATTTATCACCCATTTTACTTCCTTGCTTCGTTATGTGCCTTATATTAGAGAAGAAAAAGCTAAGGTGCAAATATTTGTTAGCAGTTTACCACTGTATATGCGGGAAACGATTGAGTTTGACAATCGAAAGACAATGGGTGAAGCTATCAGTAAAGCCAGGATTTGTTACCAGCAGAGTAAATAGAAAGGAGAAGCTTCAGGCAAAAGATGGAATGAGAAAAGAGGTAATAAGTCAGCTGGAAATAGTAAAGGAAATCGCAGTGGTGGAAGCAAGGGAATTGGCAAGGGGCAGAACAGCAGAACTATACGGAAAATCTCATTCAAATCCAAGCCAACTAGTGAGTCCAGAGTTGGCGAACAGCCTGCAAGATTGGACAGTGAAGGACAGCAAGACCCCCAGTACAGTGTTGGGGTTATGGAGGGCCTCACTACGTCAAAAATTGTCCACAGCGAAAGGGAACCGAACAGTTATCTCAAATCCATGAAGCATCGACAGTTGGCGATGTAGGACATAGCATACCAAGGATTAATGCAGCCCTGGACGATCGTTAGGCAAAGTACCAACCGACCATGGTGGAATTCAAAGGTAAAATCTCAGACCTTACTATAGCTGTTTTAATTGATCCTGGAGCCACATTAAGTTATATTAGTCCTAAGGTTGTAGAGCATTGTAAACTGCAACCTGTTAAATTCAAGAATCCATGGCTAGTACAGTTGGCTACAGAAGCCAATAGGCGAGTACTTGCAAAAGTCAATAACTGTTCTCTACAGATAGCAGGACAGCCAGTAATGGCAGATTTAAACGTGCTTCCCCTTGGTTCATATGATGTTCTAATCGGTATGGACTGGCTAGAGAAGCACTGGTCCTTAGTCAACTGCAAAACAAAGACTATTTATTATAGAGATGAGATGGGGACAAGGTAAGGGATGCAAGGAATTAAGCGACCAGTACAAGTCAGGCCAATAATTGCCTCTCAGCTAGCAAAATGCATTAGGAAGGGATGTCAAATTTATGCCATCCAAGTGGGCTATGATGACTCGAAATATAAGACTGCCACATTGGACAACATCCCTGTGATACAAGAATTCACTGATGTGTTTCCGGAAGAGATTCCCCGACTACCACCTAAGAGGGATATAGACTTTACTATCGAATTGGTACCAGGGGCAGCCCTAGTATCCCGAGCACTCTACAAGATGAGTATACCTAAGTTGACAGAGTTAAAAATGTAGCTACAGGAGCTGTTGGACAAAAACTATATTCGCCCCAGTGTATCTCCTTGGGGAGCTCCAGTGTTATTCGTTAAGAAAAAGGATGGGACCCTTCGCATGTGTATAGATTACCGTCAGTTGAACAAACTGACAATCAAAAACAAGTATCCCCTACCTCGGATTGATGAACTTTTCAATCAAGTGGAGGGTGCAATAGTATTCTCCAAGATCGATTTGCGATCAGGTTACCACCAGATCAGGATTAAGGAGGAAGACATAGCTAAAATAGCTTTTAGAACCAGGTATGGGCATTATGAGTTTGTGGTGCTACCCTTTGGGTTAACTAACGCCCCTGCAACTTTCATGTGCTTAATGAACAGCGTATTTCATCGATATTTGGATAGATTTGTGCTGATATTTATCGATGATATACTGATATACTCCCGTACCATGGAAGAGCACAAGGAGCACCTTAGATTGGTGCTACAAACCCTCCGAGAACACCAGTTATATGCTAAGTTTAGCAAGTGTGACTTCTTCAAGGAAGAAATACAGTATTTAGGCCATATAATCACAAAGGAAGGGATCGCAGTGGACCCTGAAAAGATAAGGAACATAATGGAATGGCCCGTACCGAAAGATTTAGCATACATCAAGTCCTTTATGGGGTTAGCTGGTTATTACCGACGCTTTGTAGAAGGTTTCTCAAGAGTAGCGTATCCTATCACCTCCCTACAGAAAAAAGGAAGAGCGTTCAAATGGACCCCGGAATGTCAAAGAAGTTTTGAACAGCTTAAGCATCTCCTCACCACCGCACCCATTTTGAGCATAGCCGGTCCTGATAAGGACTATGTGGTGTGCATTGACGCAAGCAAGGAGGGCATGGGAGGTGTGTTGATGCAAGAAGGGAAAGTAATAGCTTATGAGTCAAGGAAGTTAAAAGAGCATGAGCAGAAATATTCTGCTTATGACTTAGAGCTGGCAGCCGTCATACATGCCTTGAAGATGTGGCGACATTATCTCATGGGGAGGAAATTTTTATTACTGACAGACCACCACAGTCTGACCAATTATTTTAGCCAGCCCACTTTAAACACGAGACAAGCATGATGGGCAGATTTCCTAAGTGGTTTTGACTTCGATATCAAACACTTGAAGGGGAAAGAAAACCAGGTGGCTGACGCCTTAAGTCGGAAGGTACAACGTTTGTACGAAATTTCCTTCAGCGAATGGAAAAGTCCCTTCAAGGAAATGATAAAAAAGGCAGCAGAACAAGATGTTGAATACCAGCAAATAAAACAACAAGTATAGTAGTCTACCAGCGAGAAGAATCAGCAAGGATATGAAATAGATAATGCTAGAATGTTGTATTATAAAAAGAGGCTATATGTACCTAGTCAAAATAGTCTTAAAAATCTGATTTTGGATGAATTTCACATCAGTCACTATGTTGGACACCCAGGGTATTAGAAAATGATCATTGCGCTTCGAAAAGAGTACTATTGGCCAAGTATGAAGAAGAATGTAGCCGAGTATTTGGCATGGTGTTTGGAGTGCCAACAAATTAAAGCGGAGCATCATCATCCAGCAGGGCTATTACAACCCTTACCCATTTCAGAATGGAAATGGGAAACCATTTTTATGGATTTTATAGCAGGGCTGCCTAGGACAAAGAAGAATAATAATTCTATTATGGTGGTGGTAGACAAGTTGAGTAAAGCAGCACATTTTATACCGGTGCAATCCACCTACAGGGTTGTACAGATTGCCCATATCTTCATGCAGAATGTGTTTAAATTGCATGGACTCCCAAAGACAATAATTTCAGATCCTGACGTGAAATTCACGTCGGCCTTTTGGAAGACATTATTTGCAGAATTGGGGACACAGCTGAACTTCAGTACAGCGTACCACCCCCAAACCGACGGACAAATAGAGCGAGTGAACCAGGTGGTAGAAGTCATGTTAAGAGCATATGTAATGCAGCAACCAACGCAGTGGGAGGAGTATTTGCACTTGCTTGAATTTGCATACAACAATGGGTATCATACCTCGTTACAAATGAGTCCCTTTGAGGACCTGTACGGGCGGAAATGCCGCACACCCTCAAGCTGGGGTGCACCTGAAGACAAATTAAGGTTAGGGCCAGAAATGCTTAAGGAAATGGAGGAAATGGTAAAAAGGGTACACTCTAATTTAAAAGTTGCTCAGGACAGGAAAAAGAGTTTTGCTGACCGGAAGAGGAGGTTCAAAGAATACCAAGTTTGGGACCACGTTTATGTGAGGATCCAAGCTAAAAAGAGTAAACTGCAATGGAGCGGGTGTGCCAAGTTGGCATCCCGATATTGTGGACCATTCCAAGTCTTTGCAAGAATCGGGTCGGTGGCTTACCAGCTCGCCCTACCAAGTCACATCCGAGTCCATAATGTCTTTCATGTCTCTGTGTTAAAAAAATACATTTATGATCCTAAACATGTGATTCAATGGCAAGATATACAAGTAAGGATTATTTCCAGTAAACCAGTCTAAAAGTTTTCTTTAAAAGAAAACTAATTTAGAATATTGCATGTGCAGGTCAAACCGGAAGGAGAAATCTTGGTCGAGCCACTGAGCATCCTCGACCGGAGAGAAGTATAGCTGCGGAAGCGAGCTATTACCCAAGTTAAAGTGCAATGGCAGCACTTTGGGCCTGATGAGGCCACCTGGGAAGATGAAGAGCTCATGAAAAAGACTTATCCGGAGTTGTTCTTGGATAACGGACATCGGGACGATGTCCAATTTCAGGAGGGGGAGATGTAACGCCCCAGGAGAATGTAAATATTTAACGTTACTGTGGTTAAAAAACTGAATATGACATTATTTGTTGTTTTGGAATTTAATAATATTTTTTTTATTTCTTTAATAAACAAGAAATGTTTTCTTGGTGAAAGTTGGCAACTTCTGAGAGGGAAGTTGGGGAAAGAACGGTTGCAGTGAACTGCAACCCTAACTACCTCTCATCACTGGAAAGGTTTCCAGGAAGGAGGGAGGAAAAAAGGTTAGTCTGCGCTATGGGACAGGCAGAGAAAAAATTTAGGCTGTGCTGTAAGGACAGATAGACAGAAAAGAGAAAAGATAGATGGCTAAGTCTGGTTAGGACCAGATAGCCAGACACAAAGTGCAGATATCTTGCCGAGGATACTGGTCCTACAAGAGAGCACGAGGGGAGATTCTGGTCCCGAAAGATGAATCTCAAGGTTGGGTGGTAACAGAAGTGGAAGTCAGAGGAAAGTTCGGCGTTTGGAGGGCGTGGCAAAGAAACAGAAGTGAATAATTCTATGAAATCAGTACATTGACATCTAGGGACAGGTATCGAACAAAACTCTATGTACTGTGTGTGAATAAGTTCTGTATTATACATTTGATATAAAAGAACTGTAACAGTAAGAGAATATTTAATACCTGTACAGGACTAACTCTGTAATTAAATGCATTAGTTAAATAAGGAAAATGTTGGTGGTCTTTATAGAAGATTTAGAAGAGGGCAGGGTACATAAATTATTGCAAAATATGGAAACAAATGAGTAAGGGTGACCACGGTAAACTGGTGGAATTGTACCGTTTTGGACCATACAACACTCTGATAATGAGCCTAGGAATGGGTTGGGGTAGTACCACAACCATTAATGGAACTCCCGGTGGTTAGGTGTAGTTCTGGAACTGTACATGTATAAACTTTAAACTCAGGAAACGGACCAAAGACAAGAATCTTTCCGTCCAATTACCCAGAACGGGGAGGGTAGAGTTCAAGTAATACCAGTCTATAATTTCGTTAGGGTGTTATACGGGAGTAGGGTATGGTGTGACAACGCCATTCATTTTCTTTAAAAAAAACTACATGCATACATCTCCTTACAGTCAACAAGCTGGTACACAGTCCAGAGATATATCCATATATATATACGGTGTATAAAAGTAGGAGAATCTGTAACTATCAGAGACCCATGGAGGGAGAAACCCTATATCATGTAAGCCAGCCGACAAGGGCTGCCATGCGTGCAAACCCTCAGGACTCTACGGGTGGGGTTTACATCAAACGTTCAACTAAGAAACCCTGCATATGAAATTTAAATTGACCAGATATAGCACCGAGGCTGTAAAGAACCAAGAACAATACGTGCAGAGAAATGAATGGTGCCAAAGATTTAAACAATCAATACATTTTGGTTCAAACCATTAAATTAAGTGACAATCTGGATGGCAACTGCTATCTTTACAATTCTAGACCGAAAACAGGATCCATATCATTCAAGCATGTAGATGTACATAGCTAGAAAGCATCATCCATTAACAGTCGATGGTAACCTTGCAACAGAGGGTTATACAGTCACAAATATACATTCAAAAGAAGAGAATTACTCAACCAGAGGTGCTTCCAGCGGTTACACTCAGAAATTCCTGAGAGTTGTTTCGCGGCACCGTGTAAATATACATAATACAACCCAGAAAACCCTGAAACATTCCATGGCAGATAAATATATATACAATCACAGTAAGACAACATTGTTCAGTTATCGTCATAAAAACTACAACAAATCCCTCTACCCGAGTATAAGGGGTACAGGTTCCAACCCCGACAGCTCTCGACTGTGCTAGAATGTCTACGTTGCTAACTCAACACGCGTCAAACCTCCGGAATTTGGAAGGCTGTGATACAAAATCAATATAGCTAACCTCTTTAGATTCAAGTCCTCTGATGAGTCGATTCATTAAAAATAGTTATCCAGGAGCAAACCCGTACCTGGGCTGTTTCTGTAAGAAAACCAGAGAAAGACCTTGTAGCCTCGCCTGAGAGCCTCGATTGTTTGAGGCAGGCTCTACACCAAAAAAAAAAAAAAAAAAAAAAAATACACCATTACAAATGTAGTTAGCCGATAGAAATGGTAACAAATTGCAGAAAACAAAACCCCAGAGACGGGAATGCCAAATAACTGTGGAAAAAGAAAATAAAAGCATACCCAGACTTTTCCTGTGGAGCAGAGTCGCCATCTCCTCTTCTCTGGTGGTCTTCCAATTTGTTCCAAGCCTGGCAGCAGACTGAGTAGACCCACAGAAAACTAAGGGGAGAACCAAGCCGGAGCCAAACGGTGGAGACGGTAATGCACACTGATAACTGAGTGCGGAATGAATCAAACCTTGGAAGGATTGAACTGTCAGACCATAAACCTGCCCATCCTCCGATGCAATGGTGAGGGGCTTGAGGTAAACACCTGCGGTTAGAGGAGCCTGCTCATGCCACGTAGAGGGCCGAGCAGGGAGGATTAACATTTGTACCGAGTGTAATAACTCTAGACAGTACTGCATAACCAGAGAAAAATCAATGAAATGCCATGTGTAACACATATCTGCCAGTTGTTGATCGCGAGGAGGCGGATGATTTCCGAAGTACGTGCAAAGTTAATGAACCAGATCCTACAGCGCCAGGTTGACAACATCACTGTGAGTTCCACAATCCGGTTGTCGGGAAAAGACTCAGCTAGCGGCAGAAATGAAAAAAAGGGTGTTGTCGTAATAATGTCATAAGTGATTTGTAATAATTTTTAATTTTTTTTTTACTGGTGTAAAGGTGGATAATGGGGGACAACCACAGTTTTCAAATTAAAAATTTTAGTTATATAATTTTAATGAATTAATAAGTTTCCATTATTCAAAATATATTGATATATTGAAAATCTTAAAATATTTGTATTGTCATATTTAGATTCCAATAATCTTATATAATTTAATAAATAGAAAATAAAATTTAATTAAATCATGATTTAGTTTCCAATCTAAATTTTAGTTATATATATTAAATAAATTATAATTTTAATTTTAAAATATATTCAATATACTGAAATCTAAATATTTATATTATAACAATTTAGAAATCCAATAAATCTATATACATTTTAATAAAAATTAATCCCAACAAAACCAAATTTATATTAAATATTTAAAATGTTTGTAGTAACCTAAATAAATTAAATACCATTAAAATTATATAGATGCCCTAATTCAAATTTATAACCCTATATACTCACTTAGGTAGAAATACTCACGTCTGAAATAAAATTACGTAGAAACATAACCAGGTAACCAGGTAAAATATGTCACCGACTAGACCGATGGTTACGATAATGATGCAGTAGGTTGGTTAACTGCATTCCAATCAGAGTTGATAAGGTTGGACATAAATAGTTAAGATCGTTACAAAACCGAACATATAAACCGTTACACCTTATTCTTATCTATAACCTTCTTCTAAGTACTTCTGTATGATCGGACGATTTAACATTCTCTAATCGTCTAACACGTTAATCCAATGTCTCGATGCATGATGAAGCAAACATGCATGATGGAGATGCATGCATTATTTACCAAATATCATGATGCGCATTATACTATGACTTATGTTTAGAAGTGTACACCACGGTGCGTTAGCACACTCGACTGCCTTGCCCCGAGGGACAACGGCTTCGCACCTTAGTTACTTATTTTGAGAGGAGGGCCGCCATCGCCCCTACTACTTTATAGGGGCGGAACCACAGAATTATGACAGAAAAACAAAGAGAAAAGTGCTTTTCAAAGGTAACGCATTAAGACGTAAATATTGTTATTTATATTTTAATTCATATAAGTATTTATTTTTATTTTTATTTAAATTTTATATGATTTGAATTTGTTATCAAGACATTGTTATTTATGTAAGTGATTTATTTTTTTAATGGTGGGAATGGATTTAACACCATAAGATACCCCTGAGGCACCCAAAATTTTGAAGCTTGATATTTTAACTCAGATATCCAAAAATTTATGCTGGATATTGTCAGAATCATACCAGCTTTTCTATTCTTTTTTTTAACGTCATCTCCTTAGATTACTTTATTAATTACCAACCTAGATCCATCTTAACTCCAGATCTACCAAGCACCAAGAGGGATCAAACCTATTTTCACTCTAAAAGAGGTTTGCACCTCAAGAGATTTGATCCCTCTCAGCACTTGGTAGATCCTGAGTTAAGATGAATCCACACTGGTTTTGTAATTGCTAAAAATTGATAATTATAATTTTTTTTTTTTGTAAGCTTGGTCGGACTACATCTTCATCATGTCCAATATATCACCTCGATTAGAGTGATGAATTGAATCGGTGACTTCACATCAAGGAGTGCCTTAATAGAGCACCCGATCATCGTCTGTCCAAGACCCGTGGAAAATTGATAATTATAATTATTAATTTAATTAATCTTATATTATTTTATTTTATTTGTATGTAATTTGATTTAGTCAAAATGTTTTAATCAATAATTACAATTATTATTTTTATTTTTATTGTTTTGTAATTTAACTGAGTCAAAATGTTTACATAACATAATATAACCTTACAAATCTCTTTCATACTGGGCTAGAGAGCACATCTCGGTGCAATTATCAGAGGTTAATTTTAAAATGTTTTACATTTTATGTATTTTCATTAGAAATTTATGAGTATTTATTTTTGACACGATCCCTAGAGATAAGTTGTGGAGTAGAATGGAAGAACTTGAAATTCCTTTACATTATAGAGTCATTGTCCAAAGGCTTTATGAAGAGGTGAAAATCAAAATTAGAACTTCATCAAGCATTTCAGAAAGCTTTAGAAGTGAAATTGGAGTCAAGCAAGGCTGTCCTTTATCCCCTACTCTTTTTGGTTTATATATTGATAAATTGGAAGAGTAGCTAAATCGGCAAGGTGGGGATGGTGTTCGGTTGGGGGAGTTTGTGATAGAGCTTCTCTTATATGTTGATGACCTTGTATTGATTGCTAAATCGGCCTAGGGACTACAGATGCACCTATATGCCCTTGAGAATTTTTGTAAAGTAGGGATGCAAGTCAATACCAACAAGATCAAAATAATGATTTTCTCAAATAAAAGGAAGCAGAGCCAACATACATTCTTCTTTGAAGACAACATTACTGAAGAAGTAAATGAATACAAGTACCCCTGGATTGATTTCAACAACAAGCTTAATTAGGAGGATTGTAGAAAGAAGAGAATTTTAGGAGGGTGGAAAGCATTATATGCTCTTCAAAATAGATGCAAAGAGGTAGAGTTATAGGATTAGTAAATGATTAAACTGTTTTTTGGGCTCCTAGTTTGTCAAGTGATATTATATGGGTGTGAATTGTGGGCTAGCAACATCTCTATCTCAAAATGGAAGCAAATTGAGAAAATCCAAAAACGCTTGATCATGGGCAAGTTCAAAATAAAAATTTTGGTTCCTTATGAGATAATGTTGAGTGAAAGAGGAGCAACTCCCATCGAAGCAATTTCTATGGTGCATCTCATAAGGTACCTAAAAAGAATTGAGCAAATGGGAGTAGGTATATGACCTAAAGTTATCTTCAATAAAGGCTTGAGTGAAAGAAAGAAATCATGGATGAGACAAAACAACAAATGGATGCAAAAATGGAATATTTACCTCAATGCTTGTCCCACAAATAGCAAGGAGTTAAAGAATTTTGTTATGGAGAAGTTTTGTAAGCATATATGAGGAAAAGAGTTTGGTAGAAAGAAGAAGTACTATGTTCGGGAATTCAACCCCACTTGTGATCTCTAACAAAAAGAGTACATTGTGGCTAGCATTCCATGGAGAGCAAAGATTCTTATTGCTCAATTAAGAACTAACTCGCATCAACTTCGGTACGAAACGGGTCAGTGGAAAAAACCTAAAGAGCTTGGGAAGAACGAGTGTGTACTTTTTGCACTTCTCGGGCAATGGAATCGGAAAAACATTTTATTTTGGAATGTGATGCTTTCAGAGACATCATAGACAGTTACGACAATATGTTAACATAAGTTCTTCGACGTTGTCTTTTCAGTGAGAGGACTGTTAGAAGGTTGGGTCAACTCATCATTAATTTGAGTAAGAAAAGGATTGAATTGCAAAAGGTGAAAAGCAGGGAGGTTGGTGGTCCCATAAAATATTTTTAGTCTTATGCACATTAAATTTCATTGATTCACTCATTCATGGTGTAGTTTAATTAATCGATGAAATGATTTTTTTTGGGGGATTTATGGTAATACAAATTTTAATGAGATTGTGACTTATTTTTATTGCGTCGAGAGGGGCTCTCAGGTATGGAAGAGATGTTGTAAGATTATGTTATGCTATATAAACATTTTGACTTGGTCAAATTGGATAACAATAAAAAAAAAACCTAATATACAATAAACATATATATACAATAAATAAATTATAGTTAAAAACATTTTGATTAGGTCAAATTACATAATTAATAATTAATATGAATCAATTAAAAATAATTAAACCAAACTAGATCCATCTTAACTTTGGATCTCTAAAGCCGAAGGAATCAAATCTCTTGAGTTAATAACTTTTTTTAGAGAAAAGTGATTTGATCCTCTCTATGCTTGTAAAATGAGGTTAAGATGGATCTAGGCTGGTTTAAAATACACTTTTGTATATTTTGGTTTCCTGATGATGAACCATATTGGTTGGTTCAAATGTCGACCCAACAAATTGTTATGTGATTAATTCAAAGGTACCAATTCCAAACACTTTTGTATAGTTAATTGATAATTATATTATTATTTTATTTATATTTTAATTAAATATTTTTTTAAACAAATGAGTAATATTTAGATTAAATCTGTGACAGATAGCAGATAATACATAGGGAGTACATTGATTTAGAATTCTCAAAATGACAAAAAACCATTAGCTACAGACCTATCACAACATAACAACTACCTATCGACATTATTACATTAGAAATATTAAATAGAAAAAATGACACATTAAAACCAAAATGAGGCATGCATACTAGTATCCTGGACAAAAACCACACATATAACTATAGGATGGTCAATCAGATTCATAATTTGGAAGGTTAAGACTTATATCTGACTCAATTTCCTTCTCTAGAGGCTGATTTTAGATGACAACAGGTTCTTTGGCAAGTTGGAGGTCTGTAATTATCAACCTTAGCACATCCATCTCATCCTCCAGTCTCAATATATGATGTTGCATTGGCAAAATTCGATCTTCATGCTCAACCTGGGCATGATACATTTGACAAATCTTTGCTTGAAGATCGTTATCAGCCCTTTGTAGAGCCTCATGGGATGATAAACACTTAGAATAAGCATAATCCTCTTAGGAGAAGAGGACATTTGGCTGAAACAATCCCATAGTAGCTTGAGCCTACTTGATAAATTGGGTAGAAACAACCACCCTAGATTCGTTGTAAGCAACAAATTATCAATAGGAGCATAACAAGTAATCCAAAAGTCCGCATTCAAATTACTCGCAGTAAAATCTCTTGCCCAACGTCTAGTGCACAAATGTAACCCCAAATAAACTTTACACTTTTCCTTAGTAGTCGGCTTCCACAAATATACGAAAGGAAAGTGTTTCGAAAAGCAACTCAAACCCTCAAGAAATAAACCAGTTGATTCAAACTTCCCCTTATGCTAATTGAAGCAAGCTTCCCACGTAAAGAAATTAGAATTACCTTCGAGCCAAAGAGCGGATGTTGGATTTAGACCAATGAGCTCGAGAATCCCTGGGTCAACCAGGGAATCTTGCGAGCCTGAAATCCCCTTATGCCAAAACAAACCACAAACAGAAGTGCCAAACCCACAACTTTCCAATTGCATTGAAAGAACTAGGTCCCTGAGAAGAATATCCTCAAAAAGCCTTTTAAAGATATCCTGATTAGACACCATAGCTGAATTCGCAAACAAAAACCAACACCAATTCTCCACCCACCGAAGTGGTAAGTGAATGCCCAAGGTTGATGCCTTCATAAGTGATTCTAGAGGAGGGATTAACGTCTATTTAAGCTCACTACGCCTATCATACCACACAAATTGCATCATTTTCCCATTAATGTTGCTTGTGTGACCTCCAAGAGTATTCATCATACTTCTATGTTGAAGTCGATTCCAAGGAGTTAGTGGCAGAGGATCTATGCAGGTTCGAGCATGCAAGGAGATATAGTAACCACCTACCTGGCGACGAAATTATTTTGTTGCCACGTTCTTTAATTTTACAAGGGAAGACAATAACCAAAGCAACCACCTTTCATGAATTATCTGGGAAGAAAGGATAATGGCATGAATAAATGACATGAAGTCTAATGATGAGAGGGAGTTGGGAAAGGATAGGTGAGAGGGGAGCTAAATGAGGAAGGAAAAGAATGGTGAAGGAAGAAAGGGGGAGGGGAGAAGGTGGGAAGGGGAAGGAAAGCATAGAAGGGTAGCTTAAGGGAGAAGGGGTAAGGATTGGAAAAGGAGGAAGACCAAGGGGGTAAAAAGGAGGAGGAGAAAAAAAGGAAAGAGGAGGAAGGAAATACCCAAACTTCAAAACATCACATCAAAATCGAGAGGTGAGAAAAAGAAAGCCTAACCCAAAAAATCATAAAGACTTAGGGAATAGGATGAGATCTAACAATGTCATTAATGACCAACATACCTTCGTCCAATGTGCAAGCTTTGTTTGCCTCCAAATTTGCTTCAACATTATATATCCTAAGAATGTGATAAACTTCTTTTGAAGGAAAAGGATTTTCCAAATCTCTGATTCTATGAAGGATCTAAGATAGAGAGTTTTCCATAGGGGAACCTTCTTTTAAGATACAGAACAATGATTAGAGAATCTCGAAGGATGATAATATCGATTATCCCTTTCTCCTTAGCTATACATAATACTTAAAAGAGACCATACATTTCTGCTTGGTTGTTAGTCTTCTTTCCCTAGCCCCATGCAAATTTGATTTCATCAGGATTTATTAAAATCCCTCCCCCTCCGGCCATCCCTATTTTGGACAAACTTGACAAAAAAAATGCTCGAAAAAGAGTCATTTCAACTATTAATTAAACTAAGCAATTATTGATTATTAATTTAAAAATGTTTCACATTTTAATTTATATTTAAATTAATTAAAATAAATAAAAAAAAATAAAAATTTCTCAAATATATTACTATTTTTTTAATATAATTATAATAGGTTTTTTTCCCTTTCATTTCAAAATATATAAATATTATTATTTAAAAATTATGGCAATATAACATACCAATTTTCAAATAAATAAATTCACTTACAATAATTTTAACTTCCTTTTTCATTTGATATCTTTATCCTCATTTTTTTGGAATAGATTCTATTGCTTCAAAAAGTGGATATTATGTCAGAAATTACCATAAATCATATAATCTCTTCCATGGGAGACGAGACCATAACTAAAATTGTACTCTTCAAAGGGACATAAGAGACAAACATAAACTAACATGATTGCACTCAAACAAGTGTACGGTAGGATATTGGCCTCTCTAGCCATAAACATAATCAACTACCAAAAGAAAACCATACACACAATCCATCACATAATCACGGAAGCGCTTCAGACTCTGATCCTACTACTGGGATAAGGGTCACTGGGTTTGTTGATGGTCTAACAACTGTTGGAGGGATGTCGAAATGCTGTCCAATCCTCGTTGGCCTGTGATCCATCATTTCCAACCTACAGTCATAGTGTTTTAGATGTCCATGCATATGATCCAAGGTTTGTAGTAGGTACCTCTTAGACTCCTAGCTATCTAATAATGTGCGTCCCAAGAGGAACTTCATCTGCCAGCACTAATCTACTATTTGCATACACTGGTTGACTCTGACTTGTGTATTCCTTGTGTCTAGGATCCATCTTGTCCATTATGACATCACCTCATAATTTGAGAGGGAAGTTCTTTGATAGGAGGCTTCCCCTTCAAACCGAGTTAATTCTTCCTACCATGCATAGGAATCTACTCCTTGTACCTCATTACAAATATTTCCACTCTATTTTGTAAATGGGAGTTTCCTCTATGGGCTTGCTCCTCATGCTAGGTGCTCCCCCTCCTCACTCATTCTCTCTCACTCGACATAATGAAAACAACCCTTATAACTTGGACCAAAAGGAATAATCTATTTTGTGCAAGCAAGGTTGCTTTTCCTAGTAGGGCACCCTGTCTAGTAGGAAAAATGCTAGTTGACACCGTTTTCCAGCTTCTATCCTTACCAACTTTCTAACACCAACTAACCACTTAGCCTCCAACTCCACCACCTTGAATTTAGACCCTTGCATAGGGAAAGAGAATAAGACCACCACCCAACCTACGTAGATACGAAGGAACAAGGACACACTCTCCTCTTAGTCCACGCCACAGAGAGGTATTGAAGATGCCAATCACACCCAGATGAATCCCACAAAAATACACGTCACCCTCTGCCCAACAAACACACCAAATAAATCCAACTTTTCTTGTTCTCGGCGAGGTTGTCAATACCATCTCGACCACACCAGGATTCAAGGACAATATATACCCCATAAAATACATAGAAGACAAAACCAAAACCTATTCTAAAGCAAATACTCCCCACCGAATAAATTCCAGGACAAATGGCTATTAGACTCCATACCGTGCTCCACTTCTAGCTCAATAATAGAGAAACAATGCAAATAGAGAATTGCACAAACACAAATGCTTGCAAAATCCACCCAACAAATAGAAGACTGGCCCAAATTTCATTCAAATTCGACAAGTAGGAAACATACCCAAAAGAAAGGTACTAGTTAGAGTGATAGATTTACCTGGAAGAACAGTTAGTCTTTCCTCCATTGTTTCTCGCTATCACCAACAAAAAATATAATGAATTATGATTTCTCTAAGTACAGATTTGGAAAATTTCCCTTCAAACCTATGAATGCATGTCTGTTGATACTGAGAGGTCCAAAATTTACTAATTCTTTCCTAGTAACTAGAAAAATCTCATACAGTTTTTCTCCCTGATGAGCGTTGAAACTCAAATCTCTATAATTCCTTGTTTGGTTACATTCCTCCCTATTTTTAACACTCTCATGCCAAGCCTCCTTCCCCCAGTCTCAAGAACTTAAACTCGCATTCTCCCCAACACTCTAGGCTCCCAAGTCTTCCAAACGAATTAAATTCTCCATACAAACCATAATTGCCATCTTTAGCCTCACATGTGCAATGACACTTCCTGCAGATCCTCGTTGTCCTTGCATGGGGATATATCTATGGGACATTATGACATACCTTATAGTGTTTACACCTACGGAAGGTACAGTGCCATGACCCCCAACCTATTGGTCCAATGGGGTCGTGGCGACCTTTCCCTCCTCTCTATACTAGTCACCCCATCCGGGGACATATTTAGGATGATATGCCTTTCTTTTGAATCAGTTCACCTAAGAGTTTTGTCTACCTTTTTCCTCTACACGTGACATTTGTTCACATTTATGAGTGAATTTTTCAACAACTATTTACCTTTCGATTTGGCTGTCCTCTCGAAGATTTTGCTAGAAACAACTGGTCCCCGTTGCCAATTTTGTGAATTTAAGGAATAATTTTTTGTTAAGAATTTTGTCAGATGTTGGCAGCTCGTGTTCTCACATGGATGACCTCACCTTCTGTGTCCCAAACTCAACCATTGTTGAAAAAAATAAAACAAATGTTAGTTGATAAGGGCTTGGGAAATATTCTTAGGTAAGAACCTCATTGTCACATGGCTTGGAAGTCAATCCTCCTTTATTGAGCCAACACGTTTATCTAGAAAAGCTTTTCCTTCAACACTAATCATGATGCTTGTGTGTATATTTTTTTATTTTATTTTATTTTTTACATTTTAATCATCAGTTTGAATTGACCAACCAAGTTTAGGTTGAAACATAATTTTAATGTTTATATTAGGTATTTATGATTTTGTGATGTTATTTATTTTTCCAAGAAAAATGATTTATAAATTTTATTAAAATTGAAAGATTGAGTATTTAAAATTTTGTTATATAATATATATAATAAATTAGTTATATATTTATACTTTTAGGTGGTGTGAAAATTTGTTAAAGAGTAAAATTAATAAGCATTTTAACTGTAGATTTTTCACAAAATTCTTATCTGCTAGTTAAGTTGATATGCCTTTCTTTTGAATCAGTTTACCTCAAAGTTTCGTCTACCTTTTTCTTTTACACGTGACATTTGTGCACATTTATGACCACATTTATGCCTCACCTCTATGCAACACAATGTCCTATCTTTATAAGGTCATTCCACAAGTAGCATTAAGGGCCATAATTCAATTTAACAACCCATATATTCAAGATATTAATGAATAAATTCATAAATATTTAACTTAATCCAATGGACCATAATTCAATTTAACAACCCATATATTCAATAAATTAATGAATAAATTCATAAATATTTAATTTAATCCAATAGATAGTTTCATAAAGGTTTAATGTAGAACGACTTAAAATAAAAATAAAAATTGGGCTTTAAAGAATACATTTATTCTTGGACTTTAAAAAATAGAATAAACCTTTCCCATTTCGTTGAGCCATGCACATAAAATTAAGAAAGGTGATAGAAACCAAGATTCAAATATATTTTTAATCGGCATTAAACCCACATTATCATAAAAATTGAAAATAAAAATAAAAACAAAGAAACAATATTTAGGTGCATAGAAACAGATATAAAAAATAACATGAAAAAAAAAATCAAATATTCTATAAAGTAATATTATTAAATCCTTATTTTCCTAATATTATTAAAACCATGGCATATTAAGATGCATTAAAAGAAAACGAAAAAAATATATTTGGAAGAAAATGCAACATAAAATTTGAAGATTGAAATTAAGTGGTACAAATTAATCAGTACGGTTAAAACCATAAATAATATCAATGCATTTCAATTTTAGAGGCGTGGAGAGGTGATGCGGAAAAACTATATGAAGAAAGAAACAACAAATGTAATTAAAATTAAAATTTCAAAGAAAATGCCAATATTAAAGTGGAAGAAGTGAAATAAGATTGTACACATTAAACCTATAGTTAAAACCCTCATCTGTATCAATGCATTTCTAAGCGCAAGAGGTTGATGAGGGAGAACTATAGTAAGAAAGAAAAGACAAATGTCAATGTAGAAATAAATTAAAACTTATTAAATGTAAATGTAGAAATTGATATTTATTTTTTTGTCAGCTAATGAAGGATCTTTGATTTTCTATTCATCCATATTGAAAAATGTACAAACATTTGGTGGCCTCAACCCACCCCGAAGGGAAACCGAGTCTGTTGGCATCCTTAGGTCCTTATATGCCGCCCAATAATAGAAAAGACTAAGTCTATACATCCAGGCCAAATATACTTCACTATCCAAAAAGCTAATATGATTTTCTATCATCATAGTCCACCTAAAACATAACAAAAAGAGTATTGGTTCTCAAAATAGTAGTGAAGGAAACCATTTACATTAACAGAAAGGTTTAGTCTACCATGATCTCAGGCTTAATATCCTCCTCACGTGGCGTTGTTGCTATCTTCCGCAATTGTTGTTGTATTTCTTCCAATTTATTGTCCTGCATCATCAAGGTTACTTGAAGGTTTTTCATCTCCCTCCTCAGCTTAGGAATTCCCTGAGCCATTTCAACCATCTCCATTGCTACTTGCTCCATTGCTTTAGCTAATAACCTCTTCACCACCTAGTAAACATGAAGGGACTGTTTGTATAAGGACAGGCGACCCCTTGTATTTCCTGGGTCAGGGATCAGGTTGCCCCAATCCTCCATCTCTGGATCTGAATCGTCCTGCATGGCCCTGTTCTCCAATTCCCGGATTATTCTACAGATATCTACATCGATTCCTTCGCTATAAGCCCTCTCGGCCTCCTGCACTAACTGTTTCATCGTTTTTCGACCCTTCCTCTGTCGTGTTGGCGAAACAGCTTTGGGGTCTTGACTGTCGGTTTGTCTTGTGCCCCATCTACCCTACTTCCTCTTCCTCTACCTGAGCTAGGCAATCTACTCCTGTTGTTTGTCTTGCTCCCCTGTCCGATCTCAAAAGAGGTCTTCCTTTTCAATTCCTTGTTGTCGAATGCCTTTCCTCCCCTGTCCCAGTCTAATCTTTCTCCCTGCTGCTCCTTTTCATGCATTGCGACTAGTCCCTCTCTTCCTTTTTTAGATGCGAATTGATTTATTTGGTCCTGGGGTCTCTCTTCCTCCCAGGCCCTTCGATTTTCTTCCTCTCACTGGCTCTGCTCCATGTCAACTCGTGCACTTTGGCTTTGTCTTGCCGGGTCTACTTGCCTGTCTTATTCACATCACCTCCCACCCTTCTCATCTTCGCAGTCTTTACCGTCTGTTTCTCTCTGAGACAAGTAGCGAGAACTATCTGCCAACTGTTTAACTCCTTTGTCTCCTTCCCCCGCCTCTTATCGCTTGCATTTCTTCCCTTACCTGCTTTTTATCTTGTTGATGCCACCTACCCACCGTCCCATCACCTACTCGCCGTCAATCCTTGCTCTTTCTTCTTTCATGATTCTTCTGTCTCCTTGTCTCGGGATGCTACCATAACTGCATGCCACTTCAACGTCCTGTGGGGTGATTAGGTTGTGAGGTGAGCTGAATTGCCACCTTCCCTCTTCCATCATGATCCCGCATGCCACCTTTTCATCCACCCCGATCGGGGAATGTAGAAATTGATATTGTTATCATCCTTGTTATTCAAATGATCAAAAGAGAATAATGAAAAGAATAAACAGAGACAAGAAAAAAATTAATTGCTATATTAAAAAAAAAATCCTAAAATTCTTATTATATGAATACATTTACCAAAATCTATTAGTCTCTAAAGAAAGATGGTTGCCTATTGGAGGAAAAAAAATTAACAATGTTAAGAGAAAGTTTAAAATTTTATAATTAAAATTGTTAAAATAAAATATTGAAATAGTAAGGAAAAAATGTTGGACCTTTTATCAAAGACACAAAGCTATGAAAAACTAGAATTAAAATACAAAATGAAGTTAGCTATGTGACACAATCATTATTTTGCTTCAGATTTTAATCTTGTATAATTTCTCAACAATTTAAGATAAATTTAAAAACTGAAAATTGAATGATAATTAAAATCTTTTTGAAATGTAAATATCTTGGCAAATTTTATAACTCCTAAATTTAAGTTCATATTTTACTCTCTTAAAAATAATTTGACAAGTTACAAAGACACCTTTAAAATAATTTGAGAATAGTTTAGCTTCAATGAATTTGTTATGTTTGAACACTAGATAAAATCCAGACCTGTATATGAATTTCAGTTCACTTAAACAATTTTTTTTTTGTAAGCTTGGCAGGACCTTTTCCATTACTTTTCTTCAAAGGCAAGTTACATATAAGTATCAAATCGTTAGGTGGCTTCAACCTTCCAGATGGGAAACCAGATTTGTTGGCCACCTAACTACATTATATGCCAACCAAAACTGAAAGAGTTTGATATTGTCAAAGAAAGCTATATAAGTCTGAATGTCATGATTCTTGCTAGAATCTAAATATCTAAAGTTTGTAACTATAAACAGTAACCACTGCATATGGCAAAATGTAAATAAAAAATAAATCCTCTAAACCACTATTCTTCTGAAGAATCCACTGGGATCGAATCCTTCACACTAGAAACTAGAAGTTATAACTAGGGGATGGAAGGAATATGGCTCTCAATACAGCCGAGTCTACCATTCTATTGCTGCAATTGAAAATGAATCTCCTACAAGTCTTTTTTAATTTTTGCATGCCCATAATCAGTTTGAATACACTCACCTGGAGTGATAGCCAAGGCTTTGGCTATTAGATTCTTCATGATCCAATAGAGATAAACAATTTGTTTGTATTGGGTAGATCTACCATGTGAATGGATCAAGTCCGGAGCCAGATCTTGCAAATCACCCAAATCTACATGTGATTTTGTTTCTTGCTCATTCAATTTTGCCTCCCATCTCGAAATTAGCTGACGGACCTGCTTAGGGGTACCTATTTCAAAAACCTGGGTTGCGTCATGAATAAGCCTAGAGGTGGTGTGACGACCATGATTTCTCGGGAGTCAATGATGGGGTTGACTAGCCCTGTGTTGCTACCCATTTCTCCTACCACGACCATGACCTCCTCAGGTCAATAAGTTGTAGGCGGATGAAGGGTGAGCCATGGCTTGAATCATCACACAAATGGACAACTAATTGTTGCAGAAGTTAAACCCACAACTAAGCATAGGAAAGGTCGACGCACAGGTGGTGCCCAACTTAACTATCGACAACGGTTTCCAAATGGCACTACCTGTATGAATTTGCAGGTAAACAAACACCGAGCTATAAGATAGAGTATTACCAACCCACCCAACAAGATTATAACAAGGAAAGTAGCGGATATAATATACATAAATCATCCTAGTCGCCTTAGAGTAGCAATAACCAAAATAAGTAGACATAGAGGGGAGACATGTATTCATGCTCCAAAACGTATACAACAAAACCCTCAAACTAATTACAAGAACACTGCCCCAAACGATCCTATATAGAAGTCTGTTGTGATTCCATACCAATGTCTCTATATACATGCCCATACGTAGAAGTAGGATACCAAAATAAATAGAAACAAAACATGGGTCCACAGATAATTCACCATATAGAACTAGGATTACCTTCCTCCTTTCAAGGGTGGGAGCCTCCTTGAGGCCGTAATTGCTTAATATACTCTGCCAACGAAAACACACAGACACAGAGCAAACATAACCACTAACAAGAGAGGAAATTGCCATAAGAACATACCCGCAAGAGATGACTGCCGCGGGAACCAATACCTTTGGTTGTAGGTGGAAAGTCGTGGATAACTCCGCTTCTTGCCTTCTTCTTTCGCTTAGGTCTCTAATCTTCCAGGTCTCTATGCCTTTCTCGGAGCTAAAATGCCACAATTGAACTGCACCATTCAAGTTTTCTGAAAACTGCATACCCTCGCCACCTTTCCTTTCATATTTACCATGTTTCATGTCTACTGCCACCCTTACCTCCCCACCGCACATGCGAGGAGTACGGGGATGCCACTCTTCAATATCACACTTCTTCATCTATCGGCCGGTGATTGTGCCCTCTAGCTCGATCGCACCCCGATCGGGGGACTTAAACAACTTTTTTTATATGTGAAATGATTGCCAATTTCTTTTATTTAGTTGTAAATACATAAATGAGTGAATTAACCTCAACTTCAAATGTCACATGGTATTCTCATGGTCTAGGACTCCTGGCTTATGCATATTCTATAAAACATCATTTTATTCTATGACATCTGATTGATGAACCTTTACCTAAAATGATAACATAGTAGCACGATTAGGAAGTATTGGTCTTTACTATACAAAAATTATAAGTATGTACAAAATTTGATAAATTTTAGAGTACATATATGTTACAATATATGTACTTTTTAGTTGTTTTTGATGATATATATCGTGTCTTTGATACCTGTCTACCATTAACCCCCTTAAAAAAGCTCAAGTTATAAAATACCTTGGAAAAGCTTAGATGATTTGATTAGGAATACTAGTTTTGTTGTGCTAAGATCCTCCTCAAATTATAAACAAAATACTATTCATGTGCTTAAGGATTCATGAGTTTATTGAAAGTGAAACTGAGTTTTTATGTTAATTTTATGAGCAATTTAACATAAATGAGAAACTAAACAACAACATATAAATGTATAGAACATCACCAACAACACATCACACAGGAACATGATGAATAAGTTCACCCCTCCTGGGCTACGTCTCCTTGGTCCAACTTCCAATGGCTTAGGCCTCTCTATTATGCTCAAAATGTGTAAAAAGATATGTTGACAATGCTCAAATGATTCTGCAACCTGCTCCAATGAGTCTAGAATGTCCAAAAATGGCCATATAGCCTCTTTTTGCTCCAATTTGGTCGAAAACTAAAGAAGTTATGACCTCTCTTAGTTTATTCACTGTTTGCTGCACAAATTGCCCAAAATTTGGCACCAAACCCTCATTTTCGCCCGGATTCCCGCTAACTGGCCACCAAATTCGTTGGAATTTAGGCGGATAAATTGGTCGTCGAGGCCTAAAAATTTGGAGATTAAGGTCATATGGAGGGCCATGCACCCAAAGGCTAGCCCCCGACACTGGCCCCTTTCCTTCAGCGGTTGCATAAATGTTGGCGGCTTAGATAACAAAGTTCACATGAGCAGTTATGTCTGCGGGCTGGCCCAACCTCCAAACTGCACAATCATAAACTTTAAATACAACTTGCGGTCTATACATATTAAGAACTACCGTCATGGTGTAATGTTCAAGACTATGTATTAGTGTTGGGAGGTCGCAGATTCGACCCCTGTTGCCTCCGCCCGGACTATAGAAAAACTTCTAGTAGCCTCTTGGGCCTCCAGCTAAGCCACGTGTCAGCCCATGGTTGGCCACTCCTTCAACCAATCAAAATCACTAAATTTCGACCAATAAGAATGTGCCACTTGACACGATATAATTCACCAAGAAGCCTATTGACCAAGTCAACGTCCACATATCCTGCCCTAGTCAGCGCCACGTCAGCAGTACGCACTACTAACTAGGTTGTCTTTTTTTTTTTTAATTTGTTTGTTTGGGAAAGTGAATAGAACTCATTTTTGGATTCATATGAAGTCCGTTTTGCATGGAATGAGTTGGATTGGATTCAGGATGACGAGCACTACACTGTTGTCTAGGTTCCACACCAATCCGACAACTTTGAATTTTGAGCACTTGATCATTCCTCCCCACTCGAAGCCTTTTGGACCCCAAAATATCACTTTCAGTTGTCCAGTAGGTGAGGGTACAATTCCCTCACCTTTCCAATCTCGATCCATTTATCACTGACTTGGAACTTGTGATCTACACGATGCTTGTCATGCCTTGCTTTGTACTTGCCTTTGCCCTTTTCAAGTTGATTTTGCACTATTTGATGTACCGTTTGGAGTCATTCAATGAACTCTTTGGCTTTGTCCATGTTTCTATCAGTAGCAACATCCTTCTTACCAAGATGATACAACACATTATGATGCAAATGGTAAACAAATTCCTCTACTTGATTCCTTTGACTCAAACTTGAATATACATCTTGAAAGTATGTATTTTTCTAAACATAATTTTCATGTAAAACAAAATGAAGCTCGAGGAAAGTAGTTATATAAACTATAGGCCTAGAAAGTACATCAATAAACTTGTCGTTTATACCTTTCTTATACCTTTTGACCAAGTGGAATAGTAGAAGAAAACCCATCCAATGAAAGTGCCTTTGTCACTGCAACTTAAACACTACACCATTGTTTAATTTCTGAATGAAATGGAATGGGATTACCACATTGCATAAAGATTGCGCCCATGGCATAGTCGCATACATCAACCTGAAACTCAAATGAATTTTTCAAGTATAGAAGAGCAAGTATAAATGCTGAACTGATCTTTTGTTTCAAAGCATCAAATGCCTCTTGTTGTTTGCCTCCCCACTGGAAGACCTTTTGCACAACTGTCAAAGAATGCAAATGAGCTACAATAGAAGAAAAATTAACAAAATATTTCCTCCAACATTGTGTTGCTCCCAAAAAACCTCTTATACAAATGACTATCTTGAGCATTGACCAATCCATAGTGGGAGAGGTCTAACTTCAGCTCACCTTCTCCAATATTATGGCCCAAGTACATCAAAGAAGTTTTACCCAACACATACTTTGACATCTTCAATAACAAATGTTCTTGACATATGACATCAAGTATTTCTTTCTCACACATGACATGTTCATAATGAGATTTTTCTGAAAATGAAAATGTCATCCAAGTAGACTATCATGTCTAGAGATTGCTTCAATACATTTTTCTTCATATGCATGAAAGTAGTAGGAGAACGACAAAGACCAAAAAGCATAACGAGACATTCAAACAAACCTTGCTTGGTTTTGAATGTTATCTTCCATATGTCTCCTTCAACAACTCTACTTTGATGATAGCCACTTCTTGAATCCCATTTAATGAAATGATCTTCATTCTTCTTGGACACCAAAACAATAGGTGCACCACATGGTGAAGGAGATGGTCGGATGATCCTTTTGTTCAACAACCCATGGATTTGCTTTGTTATTTCTGCACTTTCCCTTCTTGAAATTCGATGCATTTCAATGTTAGAAAGAAGACAATTTTGTTGCAATGATATTTCATGTTGGATTCCCCCCTTGAAAGGTAATCCCTTCGCTTTCTGAAACACCTCATCATCATGGTTAACTACATCAACCAAATCAGTTTTCAATTTTGAATTACAACCATCAACATCAACATTGGGTTTGATCATAAGAAGCACTAAATTCTTGCTTGAATTCACTAGTCTTTTCATTTGCCTTGCATTAACTAATGAAAGATTTAGTTTCTTGCAATGAGCTCTCACAATATACTCCACATCATCTTTGAACAAGTGGAACATGTTTTCATGACGATAGAAGATTGCTTTTCTATCATAGAGGTAAGGACTACCCAAAACAATTCCTCATATATCAGGCAATACAACATCTAATTCAACTTCGTCAATGAAGTTTGCTGTGATTGCAAACCGAAGAATGCATTTTCTTGTAACCTATAAGTTTGTGTCCTTGCATATCCAACCCAATGGATATGGTTTGGGATATAAAATGGTTTCAAGATTAAGTTTTTTGACTAAATCATCAGATATCAAGTTGGCTTGAGACCCACTATCAAAAAGTGTGTCGATTTTTGTATGTTTTGAGATTACCCTCACATGAAATAATTCATTTGGAGTTCTAGTGTGACAATTTGAAGTGCTAGTGCTAGCAATTATTTTTTTCTTTTATATCCATGGTTGTAATTTTAGTTTCATCACCCGAATCAGATCCCAAATCCTCTTGAATGATGACAACTATCTTTTCTTTTCATTTGTTATTGAATTTATTTGGTTTCATATCAGGATGAAGCTTCCAACAATTAGCTTCATCATGACCCTCTTTGGAACAATGTTTACATATTGTTTTCTCTCCTTCCTTTTTAATGGATGCATTTTTCCTTACTTTGAAACCCTTTTCTTTCTCTTTACCCTTAAATGGCTTGTTACTACCCTCTTTTGGAGTGTTTTTCCCTCTTGCCTCAAGATGAGTGGCTTGCAAACACACATCATTTAGATTATTGGGATTAAACATTAAGATAGTGTGCCTAAGGTAACTGTGTAAACCCTCAGTGTACTTCAACAACATGTCTTGTGATTGTAAATCTACACCTAACATTCGAGACCTTTTTTTCTAAATTCTTGGGTGTAATATTGCACATTTTGACCTTTAAGTTGTCTAAAGTTATGCCAATTCATGATGGATTTCTGCATATAAGCTAGAGGGTAGAATTGTCTTTTAATTGCAACAATGAATCTGACCAAGATATTGAGATCTTACCGTGTTTTTTATATTATCTCCTATTGTGTCTTTGATTCCCACCATACTAATGTTGCACCATCCATCCTCAAGGAAGCTAATTGAATCTTTATGTCATCCTCTTGAAGGTTTTAAATTATGCAGTAGACCTCCAACTGATAAATCCAATTATCAAGATTCTTTGCATTCACTTCACCATTATACATGGGCAACTCAAATTTAACGTCAATTTTTAGCAAGGGTGATTTACTAGTTCCTTTTAAGGTACGTTGATGAGTATGAATAAGGGTTGTGTTAGTGGAAGAGGGTGAAGATGCCTGTGAAGAAGAATGAAGAAGATGGTGGAGAGGGTGGAGGTTTACCTCCATTTCCATTACCTCCTCCTCCTGAAGAACCTTCTCATTTGGGAGGTTTGGAGCTTGTTATCACTTAGAAGTCTTCCCTAGAAGTTATAAAAAGAAGGAATAATCCAAAGTAACCACAAACCTAATCTTTTAGACTTGGGTTCTAGCCAACCTAAGTCTAGAGAGGGATCTCTCTTTATAATTTAACTTTGTTTTGGGTGGGATTTCAGGCTAGTTCTTAGTGATCATGATGTTTTGATTTTGATTGGGTGGTGGACTTATGGGAACAGATGGGCAGAGCAAGCCTTCAGGCCATTGGGCTATGGAGTCAATCAAAGAGTGGCTTAACTGGAGCAGATCAATTACTAAAGGAGGAGTTCATAGGGCAGGCTAGCATAGCAAAAAGCAAATATGCAGGTTCAAATGGATGAGGTAGTCCTAACCAGGGTAAAAGGGCAATAAAGAATACTTAAACCGGGATCAAGATGAAGAGCAAAAGGAGATCAGTAGCAAAGGGCAACTAAGAATCCTTTACTATGGACCAAAGGGGGGAAACTACGGAAGTAAGAGAGCAATTAAGAATTCCCAGACTAAGATAGTTTAGTAGAAAAGAGTGAGAAAGTAAACAGTGAAGACATAGAGCATTAAAGCTAATTCTGAAATACCATTCCTTGTTTACTATTCAGATTTCATAGAGAAACATGTGAATATTTATAACATGAAGAGATAATACTTATTTGATCTCCACTGTGCACAAGAATCCTGTGAAATGTCTTTAGCTTTATTCCATGATCCAGCAAGCCAATCGAGTCTTGATTATAATAGCTCCTTAACTTGATATGAAATGTCTACAGAAACATCTTTTAATCCACACTAATTACTTCGAAATGTGAAGTATCTATACAAAAAATATTACAAAATATCTCATAACAGTTTGAGAATTATTCTAGGAAATCAAAAATATCTTCAAGCATGAAGATAGAGACAGATGGAAAACTGCTTCTTGTTGTCCCTTTTATTGTGATTGTGTTGGCTGTTGTATTTCGAATTTGGCTCTTTCAGTTGTTTGATATCTATGTGCTGGAATCACTTTATGCCTTTAACCTACTGATACACTTTACTTGCTACACTTTGATCCTATTTCAGCTGTTTTACCTGGCTGCCATATGGATTTACTGTAGTAACTTTATAGTGAATCTATTAATTTTACCCACCATTCATCTTTAGGTAATTTTATTTTCAGCATCTTTCTATATGTCTCATCTGCTTTGGTGTACTTGGCAAAATTTGTCTTGTTGACAAACAGGTGCTTTACCTCATGTTCTAGGAAGAACAAATTTTCTAGATTATCATACAATACCTTTCCTGTGGGCAGAGCTTTTACCCCTGAAGTACTAGCTTGGTCGTTGGCCAGCTTGTTTATTCTTTCGACGTAGTCCACTTGGGTCATAAGCTTTTCATGGATGACCATAGGACTGGGGAGACCTTTTTCCCTCAAAATACCAAACTTTGTCGTGAATCTATCAATATCAACTTGTATGCTTTGGAATTTCTTCTCAAGATTGAGCATAAGGTTCCTTTTAGTAAGAATCTTCTTGATTTCTATGATGATCCCTGTCCTATCTTCTATGCCCAGTTCATCCAGCTGATACCTGTTCTTGCTGTTCAGAAGTTTTATCAGTTGGTTGGCCTCCTCGGGCTTATCTCCCAGATCTTCTCTTATCTTTTGAATTGCTTTGGTGGCCACTTTCACCAGTTCAGTATGCTCAAAAATTACTTGAATTGATGGCTAAGCATCATTGACAGAGTCAATGATGTTGGCCCAGAGCATCTCCTTTATATCTCCTAGTGGGTGATGCAATGTTAAGTCTTTTTCAAGGATTTTTATCCTCTCACCCATTCTTTGACTCTTTTGAGCTTCTTTTTTCTGTTGTATTTGTGCAAGTTTGCAGTCAGTTTCCAAACTTGACACTTTTTCTTTAAGCCTTTTAAGCTCTGTAGCCTGGATGGTCATTTCCTCTATGGCTTTTACTAATTCAACTGTCTTCTCTGTAGATGTACTTGCGCTTGTAGATGTACCTGTGACTGGCATAGTTGTAGCTGGTGGAACTGTTGGTGCTAAGGAAGCAGCCAATGTAGAGGGTATTATTGTAGAGACTGTAGGAATGACAGTCTGTGGAGTGGTGGTCAATTCACTCTATTTAGATTGAATCAGTCTATCTAACTCTTTCTCTGTTTCTTTTAATTGATCATTTAGCCTAAGGACCTAAGTCCATAAGCTCCTCCTGTTCCTTCTAGGATTCTAGTACTTCAGTTGTTTGTGGATGATGCAGATGAGGGATTTTGAGCTGCTTTTTTAAGGCATCTATGTCATCATTTTTCTTTTTGATTAGCTTTTCTGCAGCCTTTACATCCTTGGGATCATGCCCCAACTCTATGATTAAGTCCTCTAAGAACTTTATCCTGATATCCTTGGCCTGTGAAGATGCCTTTTCTAGTTGGAATTGCGCTGATATATTATTAAGCAAATTTTGTAGTTGATGTGTTGCAATGGCCTTGCTCGTCAATGTAGAATAGACCATTTCTCCTGTTTGTTCGTGCAATTCTATTCGGTCGATAGTATGTATATCCTTCGCCAACACCTCAAAATTTGTCTTTAAGTAATCTGATATAGACCTGGGCTACTGTGTGGTAGGTTTCATGAAATTCATTTGCATCTTACCTGCTTTTACATCGAAGGCTGACATTAGCCTTGTTTGACTAATGGGAGCCATTTTAAGGTATTGTGTGTAGAAATTTCAGAATAATATGACACTTATTCACAGATATTATCCTGATTATACACTATTTGTGGAATCATGTATAATACATAACCTCCTCTACGTTGATCATCAATTTAGCAGTGTTTAGAAACATACACATGCGCACATTGAAGCATCAATCACACATATCAACACAGTATGTACCCGGGGAAAGCATAAAGCTGAAAACCCCACAGGTATCTGTATATTATATTGATTGAGATCATGTAACAGTCCACAGTACAATACTAGCTCCACCTGTTACACACAATACAACACATATCTGAATCAATCACTGGCTCAAATCACCTATGTTGCTTGCCTGCCTCCACTGCGCAATCCTGCATAGAGAATACAACGAGAATGAATCTCCAAACTCGTATTTCCCTTGTGTGACACTACGCAATCCTCATTGGCAACTCAATCCCACTGATTATGCAAATCACATGCACAACTATAGTCACAACTGACATTTGTCTTGCCCTTTCACTCACCTCTAACACTTGTCTCCATTGAACTGTCCATGCACTGAGTTAACTAATGTATTCTTCAGTTGCTTTATGAGTTAATAATTATTGAATTAATTAGTAACTAATTCACACCACTCATCACTTAGTCTATTGATTAGTTAGACTAAATACAACTAGTTCAACTAAGTCAAACTGAACACAACTCCTGATCGAACTCCACATAACTCAATCAGTGAAGTCCTAACTAAAGTCCTCCATGAAATAGCTCAAGTAACCCATAAGAACCACGTATTTCCTTTTGGCAGTTGCATGTGCCACATCCGTAGCTTGAACTAAAGTGCTCCAAGAGGATAAGATAATGTTTATAGTCCAAATATTATTAAGAGCTAATAATATTCGACTGTTCTATTTTTAGCCTGCAGTCTAAAAATAGACTCCGCCCATATGTCTAAAAATAGAAGTCCATCTATTTTTACCAACATGACCAATCATCCACAAATAGCATCCTGCAACTCATAGACCATGATCCATATGTCTAAAAATAGACATAGTCTAAAAATAGACTTTGCGCCAAAAATAGCCCGCGGGCACACTTAGTGAAGGCGACTTCTTTTCACTAAGATCCATCATCTTGTTGCATTCTCAACAGGCCACACGCTCCTCCATCTTCTCTCTTGGTCATTTGAAGTTAAATGTAAACACGGTTTGGGCACGTAGGGTGTCACGCGCTCACCCCTCCTGACTCTTTCGTCGACAATCATCTACACTCAACAAAACCAAGGTTCGGGGTGTGGGGAGGGTGTCATGTGTCTCGAACTTCACCAAAATCATGGTATAATCCATATGCTCTGGGTCTAAGTCGGTTAGGTATGCCCATTGCCCCCCCACCCCCCCAAACCACCAAACAAAAACACTTTAAATAAATGTTTGCGGAATGGTTATAACAAGCACCGCCAATGGCACAATGGTAAGCTACCTATTCTGTAGCTGAGAGGTTATGGGGTTTATTCCTATGGAGTATTAATCGGTTGAAATCAACCAATTTTGGTCCAATCCGGGGTGCCACATGGCACCCCATGATTGGGCCACATGTCACCCACTTACTGGCTCAATTGTCCAAACCTTATTCAATGTTATTGTCCAATCTATGAATGCTACGTGTTAGATTAGGATTGGCCTGTCCAACCACTTTACCATCCAGTCAGCCTACTAACATTAGCATGACATCATCATATAGACTTCCACGTGGCAATCGTATAATTTCTAGTCAACCTTGCAAGTTGTCATTTTAGTCGTTTGTAAAAAAATTCATAACATAATAAATTCCTCATACGATGTTTGATTGAGGCGATTCAAGTGTTGTTGGATTCAGAACGACGATATTTATGATTTGGCATTAGTTTGAGGAGATTTTGAGTACTTTCATTTTTTAGCATATTTTTTATCCTCTGGATCATAAACTCCTTCAACACTTCATTCGTCAATGTCATTAAAGTATTGGGTGCATTAGACAAACCAAATGCCATGACCATCCATTCATAAAAACCCTCACTAGAATTAAATGTAGTCTTCCACTCATCTCCCTTTTTTATTCTGATTGGATGGTATCCACTCTTCAAATCAATTTTAGAAAACCAAACAACACCACTCAGACAATCCAATAAATCATTAATACGTGGCAGGGGAAAATGATACCTCATTGTAATTTTGTTTAGGGCTATGGAGTATCTACACATGAACCATCCACCATCATTCATTGGAGTCAATACTGTGGGTACTACACATGGACTAAGACTCTCTCTAATTAATCCCTTCCAACAACTCTTGCACTTGTTTTTTGACTTCTTCATTCTCCTTAGATGTCACGCGGTAGGCATATTTATCAGGAAAAATAGCTCTTGGTATCAAGTCAATGTGATGAATGATACTCCTCACTGGTTGAAGCTCACTTGGTAGATCATCCACCATAGTTTCATGATATTCCTCTGACATATCTTGAATTTCTATAAGCAAATCAACAATAGTGCTAGATGTAATAACTACTCTAGGCTTACAAACAATAGAAAAATTTGCCTCTTTTGGCTTCATCTATTGTAAAAACTCCTTGCTACTCATCAACGATGCCTTTGAATCACTGCTTCCAAAGGTCCCTTCTTGCTGCAATAGCAACACAGTATGCTTGATGCCATCCTTCTCGAGCTTATAAGTGTTCCTCTTACCATCATGCATCACACTTCTATCAAACTACCATGGTATTCCAAACAAAATGTGACACACATCCATTGACATCACATCACACAAAATCTTGTCTTTGTAGCTACCAATATGTAGCTCTATCTCACATTATTCATTCACTAAAATATGACGTCCCTTCTGCAACCAAGACACCTTGTAGGGTGTTGGAAGCTTCTACTTCTTCAACTGCATCTTCTCTACAACCTTTGTAGACACTAGATTGTTTGTGCTACCACTATCAATCACACCTTTACAACACTTACCTTGAACCTTGCAAGCAATTCAGAACAAGGCTTTCCTTTGAGTTGGCTCAACAACTTCCTTCTCCTGCTTGATCAACACCTTCTTCATCATCAAGGCTTCTCCTATATCTGACAAATTCTCTAGTTCCTGCACCTTTGTCTCCATCTCTTTTACGGGAGCTGCAACAACACTCCTTTGGTCTGGTTCTCTATTCTTTGGACAACCATAAGCAACGTGTCCAAGATTTCCACACTTGTAGAAACGAACCTTTCTCATGCCTCTTCCTTGTCCTCTAGAAAAGGATCTTCAGCCTCTGGACTCTCCCTCTTGTTGTCTCTATGGATTAGAGCTACTAGCCTCATCTTTAGATGCAATAGACCTCCATTTTCTTTGTTGTTGTCGTTTTCTTCTAGTAACACCTTTTACCTATGCCTGCTTGTTTCCTTGCAAGTTATTCTATGTTGTTAGAGCCAATTGGTATGCCTCATCTATCGTCCTTGGAGACAATACACTTATTTCATCTTGAATGTCCAATATGAGCCCCTTAATGTACCTTGCAATCTTCTCTGTAGACTATTCCACATATCTAGCTCTAATGTTCACTTTGTAGAACTCTGTCTATTCCCTGACTTTAATACCTCTTTGTCTAAGGTTTTTCATATTTTTGAACAAAGTCAACTGGTAATCCTTTAGAAAAAACTTACCTCTTAGCTTTTCTACCATCTTATCCCATCTCTTGATCTTATTATTATTCTTTTTTCTACTCTGTTATTGCACACCAACCCACCAGAGAGTTGCACGTCCCTTCAAATTTGTCACTGCGAACTTGACCTTTTTCTCTTCATCCATTTCCTCATAGTCAAATAATTTATCCATCTCTATGATCCAGTTGATCAATTCCTTTGCATACATATTGTCTGTGTAGGAGGATAGATATGGTTTTGGTTTCATGAAAAAATCCAAAACTGCTCTTAGAACCTTAGCCTCTTTTGGTTCTTTTGCTACATCCTCTTCGACAATTTATTCCTCTTAAAAATTCTCATCTCCAAGCTCTGGTTCTTTGTGTTGACCAGTCTCCATGGTTGCCATTTTTTTTTAACTGCTACGTCACTCTCAACACTTCTCTATTGGCAACTGATGTTTGTCCTTGTCCTCTTGCGCCTCATCCACTGCCTATCTCAACTCTGGGTGGCATGATTCCTTCTCCTATTCTTGAAGCAAATGAAATATCTACTTTGATACCACTTTATGTAAATCTCAGTGAATATTTTCTTAAATCAATCCATCTAGGAGTTATTCCCTTGAAAAGGTGCTTGCTTTGAACCCTGGAACTAAATTTTGGTTAAAAATCGCAATTAGAAGATTTCAATGCAGTGGTGAAATTATAAAGAAAATAGGCATAAAACAACCTTCGGGTGTTCCTCTGCTCCATATAAATATCATGACCTCGGGTCCCTAGAACTCTTTTAAAATGCAATTAAAATAAGTTATTGGCTTCTGACCAGTCGGGTTGCCCTCTAATATTTTTAATAAAGGAAAATGTTAGTAATTTGAAAGAGAGCGAGAAAAAATATACATAACACAAATCACACTAGTTATATTTTATTGACATCAAGGGTTACACATTTATAATATCTAGATTACTGACAACGACACATCTAGATAGCTATTACAACTCATACATAGGAAACTCACTCCTAGATTGACACCTAGGGACTCACAATGACAACTCACACATTACATGAAAGAATTACTCCCAAGACCCTCCCTTAATGCTTACATGTAACAAATATAAAAACACATATTACAACAATAAATAAATCTTTGTCAAATTTTCTCTGATATGGTCATCATCAGCACCCACATCCACTCTGGAATCTCACAAACAACGCTATTTCACCACCGCATCTTCGAGCTATCACTTGACCTCCATTTAAAATGTAACTGCCTTTGACCATCGTTAATGAACTTTGCAGAATTGACATTTCTCAACCTCCCGGAGCGCAATGGGTCAATCTCAATATTGAACCATCCTATGGAACTTCCACCATCTGTGAATCCACAACCCTTAGTAGCCTTCATCAGTTATCTAGGATAGCATTCTGGGTACAGAATGTCTTCAATAGGCAATTCTACAACTTGACTTTATAAAATAACCTGTACTGATGCTCTCGGAGCACAACGGCTCACACCAACTTGACCTTATTAAGAACTACCTGTGACTAATGCTCCCAAAACATGATGGGTCACATTAATCTGTTAAATAATTGGCCTGTTCTTTATGGTTCTACATCATTTGATTATGACAAATAAAAACATATATATAACTACAATTCAAAGCAACATAATTTTTTATTTTTATTTTCCATTTATATTTAAATAATATAACCATGCCACTTCAAATCAGATCTTTAACCACACCGTTTCCGGCTGGCATCATATCATTCCTCATCCTATGCGTACAAGGTGAATTCCCTAGTGGAGAATAATCCAACCAAAATCCCACAAATCCCCAGACAAAACATAATAAATATGAATATTTGCCATTAGATCTACGAGTAGTGGTTCACGATCCCTAGAATAGTGCTTGAACCAACTAACTTATGAAACGTATCATTCAATAGTTGACGTGGTGGAATCAATGGATTTCTTAGTATCGCCGGATTTGACTATCTGTTTTCCAACGCATAACTCACATTTGCTAGAGAGTTGAAAGCCTGTAGAATTGTTTGAATATAATCACCTTCCATATACAATGAGTTGCCTCCTTATTGTCAATTTCTGTATCAATTATTTAATCTCTGGCCTCAACAAAGTCTCTTTCTATTAAACCGTCGGCCTTCGATAATTACAGATCACAGATCCGGAGGCAACCGTAAAAAAGGATCACAGATCCGGATCCACGCACTACACAACCACTATAGATTCTTCTTGTGCACACAACCACTGCTGACACAACACAACGTTTAATATAACAAGAATCTATGCCTCTCGCGAAAGCTCCATCGCATACTCCTCTACGGTTTACACGATACGACCAACACAAAACACAAGCACACATTTAAACTACCCCTGATCTAACCAATTTTTTTTTGAACTACTCTCACATATGACCTTACCGTCAAGGAATCATGTTAGTAATTTGAAAGAGAGTGAGCGAGATTGTACACAACACAAATCACACCAGTTATCTTTTATTAATCTTAAGAGTTACATATTTTATTGACAACAACACATCTAGATAGCTATTACAGCGCACATATAGGAAACTCACTACTTCTAGATTGACACTTAGGGATGCATAATGACAACTCACACATTACATGGAAGCATTACTTCGAGCAGAAAATCATTACACACTTTTTCTTCCTCGCAAACCCCACAACATCGTCACTTAACGGATCCGAGGAACAAAATTTATTTTTTTCATTGTCACTTGATGATCCCTGGTCCCCTAGTCCCCAACGCTCAATTAAAATAACTTACGAGATTCTGGGCTTTCTGGGCCTCCAAGCTAAGAACTCTGTTACCGGATTCCGTCAGTTGATGATCCCTAGTTCATCACTTGACTGACTCCCTAGCACTCAATTAAAATAAGTTACAGGATCTGGGCTTTCCGGGCCTCCGGGCTAAGAACTTTGTTACGAGATTCCGTTGATAAATGGTTCTGAGCTCTGATAATTGACAAACTTTCTAAAGCGAAAAATGGCTAAGTGTTGGCCTCTTCAGTGTTAAAACTGGTTTCGATACTCTGGCTCCTCTTGACTCTATGTGCTCTTTGGGCATCTCTATTCGATTCTGCAACCTCTATACGGTGACCTTCTCTCCATTTTCTGCCCCCTTGCAACCACTCTAATGTTGTTATTGGGTGTTTTAGCGATCTTGATTGAACTTATTAAAATACAGGGCTATCACAAGATTGCGTGTAAAAAAAGAATGGTTATTCAAACCACACTAAATTGTCTAATTTTAATGAAATACATAGCAATTCTGAATAACTCCTAATCTAACAAACCACTCATTGAAAAACCAACTCTTTTAGTAAATAATTTTAACTTTTTAGCTAATAAAAATTACATATGCCCAACATCAATTTCTAATATCATAATAAAATTTTATAAACTAATGTATATATCAAATTGAATTCATTACAACATTACTATAATCATAATAATTTTGGAATAGGTAACCTTATTTTGATCATATTTGCTTTGACTTCAAGTAGAAATTATAAAAAATGTATGAGAGGACTAAATTTCCCTTTTATTTAAAAGGGAATTAAAAGTATATAAAAATGTATGAGAGGACTAAATTTCCCTTTTATTTAAAAGGGAATTAAAAGTATATAAAAAAGAAATATTTAAGATGATGATTATTTATTTTATTTTCTATTAACTTATCTCATGTTCAAAAAAAAGTGCGACGTGCCAAACATGAGAGCTAGATTCTTTAGACATAATTTTGTAAAACATATGAAGAAAAGGAAAATTATATTGGGGTTTTGTTTTGCTTCACTAAGAAGCTTTGTTCATATGGTCTTTCCCCTTTTATCAAACACTCCTATAAGATATCTTATTAAAATACCCCCTTTCTTTATTAAGCACTCCATAGGTAGCTTGTATACCTATTTTATTAGAAAAATATATAATCAAGATGCATATTTAAATTATAATCAAGATATTTGTATATATTTAGAGAATTTTTTATCTATTTTGAAAAGTGATAGTTATATGAATTTTTTGTTTGGTTTTATTATATTAATTCAAATAACTATA
>APFE030632214.1:0-20102 GCA_000404065.3 Pinus taeda | reverse complement strand
ATTTTTTTTTTAAAATGAAAAGTGGATTTGACCTTGAAAAATAATTTAAAAGGTTCTTGGAACTAAAATAATTTAAAAGCTTCTTCGAACCAAAACAATGATCATATTTAATGATTGCTCCTACTTTTAAAGAATTCAATTTTCCGGAGTATTTTAGAATTGCTTCACCTCATAAAGAATAAGTTAAAATTTCATTTTGTTAATGAGAATAATAATAGATGTTGGAGAATATCAATGATATGAGATTTTATGAATAACACAAAGTTTAAGTTGTTACGAATATTTTTTATTATATCAATTAATTTGTTTTGTTTAAAGAGATTTGAATCAAATATAATTAAATTGTAATCAAATTCTTAATAATATAGGTGAGAATTTTTACTATCAAAATTATATTTTTAATATTAACCACTATCATTTAATAAAAACTAATAAATATTTTGATTGTCACCATTTGATTTGTTTAAATATATTAATGTCAAATTATATGCTTTAAAATATTAACCACTATCATTTAATAAAAACTAATACATATTAATGTCAAAAAACAAGTGGCCAACGTGTGACACATGATCACTTAGAAATTAAATTCAAAGTCAAACTTATACACTTGTGAGGACGACCTTTGTTTTAAAAAATAATTTGTTGATGATATTTGGAATAGAGTTCTTATCTAAGAGAATCTATGATATATGTTGAAATTTGATTGTTATGTTTTTTTTTAAACATTCAATTGGATGTGTAAGTTTAGAAATATATAAAAGGTTAGGTTATAATTATTTGTTTGATTTATGAGTAGTTATATGTTTGTCTTTTAAGTTATATGTATTTAAATATGAACTAATATGAAATGTAGATGGTTTATTAAAATATTAAAATTACTTTATTGTAAAATTTTATGATATAAATTGTTTGATATAATAATATTTTATTTTAAAATAATAAAGATGACATTAAAGAGTAATTATAATATAAAATTAATAAATATTTATATGTTATAAAATTGTTTAGTAAAAGTCGGTTATGTATTTATAAACTGTTTTAATGGTTTGATTTAAAAAAATAAAATATGAAAATGTCAGAGGAATGTTAATAAAATAAATATAATGATTAGTAAAGTTTAGCAAATCAATTGTTGATGATTATAATAATATGAAAGAAAAGTATTAATATAATTTTATAATTAATTTTCATTATAAGCTAAATGAGAAATGTAGTGTTGATAGAAGAATTAAGAGAGGTTTGGAAGCTTATTTTTTCATTCAAAACAGTTATAACTTTTGGGAAAAAATGAAGGTTTTCTTTGATATACTTGTTACCATGTGATTCTATATGGTTGTAAAGTTTGAATATTCCTTGGGAAGGAATATACAATTAATATAAAGTATTTTATAATAAGTAATCTAAAATTTAAAGGTAATGCACTTTATTTAAACAATTTTTAAGAAATCGGCTTTTGAGAGTAAGGCTATGCCCAAGTAGTAAATGACCAACAAAAACTAATTAACATAAAGAATAAGAGGCTTCCCATCATTAATTCGTGCCAATAAAAGTTACTCAAAGACTCAAAAGGTCTTGGACTATAGATGTAGTTTCTTTGTTGCACCATTAAGTATAATGAGAGGTTTCCCTACAAAATATTATCACTATTAAAAGTATTATCATAGCAAAATTTAAAGAAATCGGAGCCATCTAATCTTGAAGCAAAATTCCCTCTCCAATGATTTTTTACAGAATCAAACAATGGAAAATCATGATGTTGATAATGGCTACTTTAGAAATTTTGACACTATGGAGGGATTAGTAGACCACCATTCTTAGTGAAAGTAAGAACGAGAATAAAAAAATGTTGCTTCGTTACAAATAAACCATCAACCCAAGTTACAAGATCAAAATATCCTTCTACTATCGTCAATTTGAAGAAAATATTACATAACTAACAGAAAATTATTATGAGCTTCAAGTGAAAGAAAGTGTTGAATAATAAATAAATCACATTGACAAAAAATGATCTAGAAAAATTATATGATTAATAAATTACAATATGATCAATGATGTCTTGTTAAGTTGGCAGGTTCCTATGACACACAAGTTCTTGTGCCCATATCGTTATATACTAGTATGTATGCTATTGATTGGTGTCAAGTGTAATTCAATATGACTTTGTCAGAATAGATAACCCCCACTAGTCATACTTTAGTTGAAGGGTGGTTTTTGTAGAGTGGTAAAGAACTTTTTCCCCATTGAAGATCTCAAGTTAAACAATTTCTTCTTCCTCATGTTGGCCATTAGCACATAGTAAAAAAAAAACATATAGGGGAAACACTTTATTTTGGAATGCCCAATTTCCAATGATGGCCAAGAGAGTGAAAGTGTGGTTAATGATGTTGTAATCCTATTTGAAACATGCCTACCTTATAACTATAAGGTGCCACCCCTCAAGTTGGCTTGGAAGCCACATAAGACGCATTATCATTTTGATTTCTAAGTCACCTATATAAGGGTTTTCTCTCTCCCTCATTGATATGGTTGGATTATGGGATAAACCCATTAAAGCTCAATGAATGTCTATTGGATATTTTTAGAGGATTACCTCAACTATCTTATGGGTGAGGAGTATTTTAAATATTTATTGTTATTTATCTTGTTGTCGAAATATCTTGATGCTCCTAAAGAAATTTAAGAGTCTAGGGGTCGTGTAAAGAATACCAAGGACCAACTCATAGAGTCTCATGATAATAGCCAATAAGGTTTCAAATATGCCAATGTATTATTGTCTTTAGAAGAAACCCTCTCTTAGGACATAGTCAAAGGCCTTTAGAGATTTTATGAAGCAACATTATACTTTTAAAGAGCAATGACATGCCTCCTAAATGATTGTTGTGTGTTATGAAACCAATTTTCAAAATAAAATAAGAGATAGATCAACGACTTCAAAATCAGCCTCTTTGAGGGGGAAACCTCCTTTACATTACACAAATGAACAATCCTTGGATGATACAAATGAAGAAACCTCCTTTCTATATATAGGAGTCTAAGGAGTCACAATATAATTAGAGCCAACATACAATAATAATGTAACGGAACAACCATAACAATATTGGCCTTCTATGGGGCATAATAATAATAATATGGGGACAACAGGGGCACAACAATAACAATAAGGGGATACAATGACAATAATAATGGGGGAATATACTAGTATTATAGGGAGCTAACATGCCCCTTTCCTTCAAAAAAGTGTTGTCCTCAACACTTGAGTAGTTTTGGATGTTTCTGTATAAAATTCTCATCCTCCCATGTGGAATCTTTAGCAAGTAATTTCTTCCACTTGATGAGATACTATGAAATTAATCGATTTAGTAGCTGTCGATTTCTTGTTTCTGTGATTGCTTCAGGTTCCAATATGATTTTTCCTTCCTTGTCAATTTCTGGAAATATTGTTTGAACTAGGAGCTTGTCACCTATAACCTTCTTTAAGCATGAAACATGGAAAACTGGGTGCACTTGAGAAGATGCAGGAAGCTCCAATTTGTATGCCATAGTATCAATCTTTTGTAACACCTTGTACAAACCATAATACTTTTGGTGACAATTTATTATCCTTTTTAGCTTCCGTGAGGGACATTTGTTTGTATGGTTATAGCTGTAGAAATACCTAGTCACCTACATCAAAACTTCTTTCACTGTGATGTTGATATGTCTATTGTTTCATTCCACCACAAACTTTTGAATATCATATTTAAGGCCATCCCAAAAAATTCCTTCTTAATCCTATGGTAAGTTTTTTAAAATCCGGAGTGCCCTCCTAAGGGAGAGCTGTGCAACTCCAAAAGGATCTTTTGTTAGAGTTGGAAATTCTCACAAAGGTATAAGCGATCTTTGTACCATAACGAATCATTTTTCCACCTAAATATATTAGATATATTGGGAGATTGCTGCAACTTTTGAATGAGTGCCCACACTTCTTTGTCATTCTTCCATTCATCCCTTGCTTCATTTATCCAATCTGGTTGGATGATAGAAATGGCACAAAGCAATGCTTTCACATCCTCATCCTTTCTTGAGAGTGCATCTGCAACAACATTTTGCTTCCCTTTTTTGTAGATGATTTCAAATTCATAACCCAACATCTTTGTGACCCATTTTTGGTGTTCTTCTGAACATAATATTTGCTCTAAAAATTATTTAAGACTATCATGATTTATTTTTACCTTGAAGTGTCTTCCCATTAGGTATGGTGACCATTTCTTAAGTAAATGTAGTATTGCCAACATTTCCTTCTCATAAATAGCTTTGTGTAAATACTTTCCTTTGATTGGCTGACTTTCAAAAGCAATGGGTCTTCCTTCTTGCATTAAAACAACACCAATGCCATTTCTTGAGGCATAACATTCCACAATCAAGGTTTTTGTGAAGTCTGGCGTTGCTAAGACCGACGCTTGGAACATTGCCTCTTTAAGATGTTCAAAGGCCTTAGTTTCTTATGGAGTCCAAGAAAATGCATATTTCTTCAGTAATATTGTTATTGTTATTCTCCCATAATTCTTAACAAACTTGCGATAATACCTGTCAACCCAAGAAATCCTTGCAGATGCTTTATGGATGTGGGGATTTTCCATTCCTTAATGGCTTTAATTTTGCTAGGGTCTACATTAATAGCTTCATGAGATACAATATGACCTAGATATTCCACCTCTTATACTCAAAAGAAACATTTGGAGGTTTTTGCATATAATTGTTTCTCCTCTAATAGTTTAAGCACCCTGTCAACATATTGAACGTGATCCTTCCAAGACTAGTTGCTGATCTAAAAATGAAGATTTTAGATTACTTTTAAGGTATTACAGACTCATGTGCATGGATTTGCCTATATTAATTAGTGCAATGGATCGATAAGATTGCGAATAACATAAACAAGGAAGCAGTTAAAGAAACATAACAGACAAAACACATAAACACAACAAGTTTAATATGGAGTTCACCCAAAACCCTTGGGCTACGTCTCCTGGTCCAGCCTTCAGTGGTGGCCTCTTTATTATGTCTTCAAGAGTAGAATTTTACAAAATGTGAGCTCAAATTTAGTCTCAACACAACACATACAAAACAACAGGAGTTTTCTTGAATCCCTCAAGTCTCTTTGAGTACACCGACTCGCTCTCTGTCTCTGTTTTCTCTTTGTCTCAACACTTCTTCCCGTTTGTCTCTATTAGTTTGTGGCTTTAAAGCCAATCAACGCTGTCTGTTCGTTTCCCCTTCTCGGGCTATTTGGCTCCCGACCTCTGTCCGCTCGAATCCCCTTCTGAGCATTAGCAAACATGGCATGACATCTTCTGGGAAGGTGGCCAACTGTTTTACAACGGAAGGGATCATCGGGCCTTTGAAAACCCAAAAATAGAATTTTCTGTTTACACAGAGAAACATTGTAAAACACAGGAAAATCCGCTAAATCAATGTTCATCGGACTTCAAATATTATGAATTCCGTGCTATATTCCATCAGGTCTGCCTTTAAATCGCTATTGCATCTCCACGGTTGATCTGAGTGATCTTGATTCAATGTTGAGATCTATTTCGGGCGGCTCATGTGTACGGGGGTTAACCACCCGAAAAGGGTGGTTTTCCCTCTCCGACACCTAGTCACATGGTAGCCAATGTATGGGCTCGGGTGGAGCCTGGCCAAAACCACTTACCGCCTATGGCCCACCCGAAACCCCGCTTGTTTCATGTTTTCCCTTTGTATTTGAAAAATACATTAAAACATTGAAAATCTTGCAAAATGGCTTTATGGCGGACTTGAAATGTTATACATGTGCATTCATAAACCCTTTCGGGTCCGGTTTCATCGCATCAGTCAATTTCCTTTGCAATTCATTTATTTGGCGGAAATGTGAAATACAAAGGAAAATGCCATTTTTCGGATTTCAAAATATATAAAATATCGCCTATAACCCTATCGGGTTCAGCTATCGCAAGCCATATTTGTATCGGCCTCGCTCCTTTCTGTAGCTCTGATGCGATTGATCGCAATCGCATATCGCATAGACCCCCGGGCCGTTTGCAAGCGCTCCTCTGTAATCGTCGATTCCGATATCACGAGTTAACCTGGGCCATCGATCTACACGCTTGATTGCCAGTCCTTGTTGACCCACGCTGATTGCATTGCAATTGTCATATGATAGGCTCTGATATCCTCCGCCTACCACCGCTGATTGCAATATGCCAATCGGATCTAGACCGTTGATCGGCCAGATCTGATGGCTCCTGTGCGTCCTTTGACCTTCGATAGGCCTTATTTCATTGTTTTCTTCATGTTTTTGCCTCCCAATAGTGTAATCCGCCTTTTTAAAAGGCTCTTCTTTTGCGATAGTTTTGATCTTTAGAAGACTTTGAAGACTTAGAGGGTTTTTTAGGAACCATTTTGGATCACGCCTTCCCACTGAAAAATCTTTTGGACCACCAAAAGTTAGTTTTTAAGCATCAATCAAGTGAGGATACAACTTCCTCACTTGTCCAATCTCTATCCATCTTGCATTGTTTGGTTTTGAATCTTTGAGTCCGATTCTGAGGTACTCAACATCCCCTCTACGCATAGTTCTCACCTTCCTATCCAGAACTATGTCTTCCTGTAACTGATTGAGACATTCAGGCAAAAAATCATCAATAGAAGACAACTGACTTTGCTCTTCGGGATCTTCAATCAATGAAGGTTCATATAGTCTCAAGTTCTCTGCATTAATGACTGAATGGATATGCATATAAGCTGGAAAATCAAGGCGAAAAGCGTTCTCTCAAATTTTCTCAAGTATCTTGAAAGGCCCATACCTTATTGCTTCAGCTTCTTACCTTCACCTTGCATTCTATCTTTGCAGATGTACAGGCAGACTTGATCACCAACTTGGAAGCTATGCTCAATTCGATGCTTATCATGCCTTGCCTTGTACTTGGCCTGGCTTCTTTCCAGCTGTTCCTGCACTGCCTGGTGAATTTTTTGGATCTGTTCAATGAACTTGGTTGCTTTGTCCACATCATTGTGTCCATCAACTGCTATGTCTTTACTAAAGAAAAAATCCAAGGGAGACCTTAGTATAAAACCAAAACAAGTCTCAAAGGATATCTCTATTTAGAAGAGTGCTTGACACGGTTGTAAGCATGTTTCACATAACACAAATGTTCATCCCAAAGCTTGGGATGCTTGCTGCAATAGCCTCTGAGCAACTGGATCACTGTCCTATTGACCACCTCTATTTGGCCATCTGTTTGTGGATTAAATGTTGTGCTCTTCTTCAATCTGGTGTCCATTAACTGCCATAGACTTGACCAAAACTTTCCAACAAATCGGGAATCTCGATCAGATACAATGGAAGTGGATAACCCAAAATGAACCCATACATGCTGAAAGAACAACTTTGCTATTTGTTCAACTATAATATGCTTATTACAAGGTATTAAAATACACATTTTGCTGAACCTGTCCACAATAATATATAAATAATCATGACCTTTTCTAGATTTTGGTAGTCCCCCAACAAAGTCCATGGAAACACTTTCCCAAGGATGAGAAGGAACTGGAAGTGCAGTGTACAAGCCTAATTTTCTATTACTGGGCTTGCTTGTAGTACACATGGTACACCCTTTAATATATCTAGATTTGGTTTCATGCATTCTTGGCCAATAATAGAACCTTTGCAACTGTGCAACTGTTTTACTTACACCAAAATGACTTGATATTAGAGAAGTGTGTGCTTCTTGGATTATGTTAACTCTTTCAGTTTGAGGAATGCATAACTTTCCAAAATGATATAAGAGTTGGTCCTTAACATGATAATCCAATTCTTCTACTTGTTTGCCATGACTTAAAGTTGCATATACATCTTTAAAATCTACATCTTGAGCATATTGTTCAATGTAGCTTTCATGCAATACTGAGTTATGCTTAAGAATAGTAGATGCATTTATGATTGGTCTTGATAGCATATCTGCAACCTTATTGTGTATGCCCTTCTTATATCTAATGAAAAGATGAAACTGCTGTAGGAAACCCATCCACTTATAGCGTCTTGATTGCTGCAATTTAGTTTGTGAGTGCAAATATTGAAGTGGTTGATGATCTGTATGTATAATTGTTTCTTTGCCCATTAGGTAATGTTTCCACTTTTTCATACACTACACTAATGCATACAATTCTTTATCATATGTGGGATTATTAACTACTGCAGAAGTAAATGTCTCAGAATGATAACATATGGGTTTACCGTGTTGCATCAACACTGCTCCCATGGCATAGTCACTGGCATCTGTTTCAATCTCAAATGGTCTTTGAAGATCTGGCAATGCTAGTACTGGGGATTTACTAATTTTTTTCTTTCGAGGTGTCGAAGGCTTTCTGATGTTTGCCTCCCCACTGAAACACCTTGTTCAATCCTGTCAAAGCATGTAAGGGAGCTGCAATCAAGGAAAAGTTAGCAATAAACTTTCTCCAATATTGTGCTGCTCCTAGGCAGCTCCTAACTTCTGTAGCAGATTTGGGTTTAGGCCAGTTCACAATGACTTCAACCTTAGAGGGATCTATCTTCAATTCACCACCCCCTACAATATGACCCAAATAATTTAAGATGTTTTGCCAAATTCACATTGTGATAACTTCACATAGAGATTTTCTTTTTTCAAAACATGTAGAGTCTGCTTTACATGCTTCAAATGTTCTTCCCATGTTTTACTGAAAACAAGAATGTCATCTAAATACACAATCACAAAATCATCAATAAAATGTCGAGTACATCATTCATAACTCTCATGAAAGTGGTAGGAGCATTAGTTAAGCCAAAAGGCATAACCAACCATTCATACAACCCTTGATTTGTTTTGAAAGCAGTCTTCCATGCATCTTGTTCTGATACTCTGACTTGATGATAGCCGCTACGTAAGTCCAACTTGGAAAAGTTAACAACTTCTTTCAGATGATCTAATAGATCATCAATGTGAGGAAGAGGATAACGATTCTTGATCGTTATTTTATTCAGTGCTCTGTAATCAATGCACATCCTCCACGAACCATCTTTCTTTCTCACCAACATGATTGGAGTTCTGCAATGTGATGTGCTCGGTCTTATGAACCCTTTTTCTAGCAGCTCCTGTACCTGCTTCTTGATCTCTGCATTCTCCAAAGCGGATAACCTGTGCATTCCGATGTTAGGCAATGGAGCATCTTTCTGGAAATGAATATCATGTACTATTTCCCTTTTGGGTGGCAGACCTTTAGGTTCTTGATATAGGATATTATATTATGAAACAAATTTTTCTAAATCAGCTTTCTGTTTAGCATCACATCCTTCAAATACATTGGTTTTATCAGGGTTCTTTTCCTTTACAACCATTAGTAAAAATTGCTTGCAAGAATTTACAATTCTTTTCATCTGCCCCGAGTTAATGAGAGTGTAGTTATTTTTGAGCTGATGAGCTCTTACAATATATTCTATTCCATATTTTGTGAGTTGATACTTATTTTTAGTTCAATAGAAAGTGGCTTTTCTATCATACAAATAAGGACTTCCCAAAAAAATACCACATATATCCAATGGAACTACATCTAATTCAACCTCATCTACAAAAGTTGACCCAACGACGAACCTAAGTTTACATTGTCTAGTCACTTGTAGCTTTGCTTTATCACATACCCAACCTAATGGATATGGCTTCTTGTGAGGTGTTGTTAGTAAGCCCTTCTTCTTTACAATTGTTTCAGAAATCAAGTTTACTTGTGAACCACTATCAAATAAAGTATCAATCTTTTGGTGCTTGGAAATAACTCTAATATGAAAAAGCTCATGTCTATTCCTCTCATTTTCTTCATTATCAATAGATTGTGCAGAATTACTAGTAGATGCTTAAGGTTTTTTACCTTTTATACCTGTGGTTGTGACTATTGTTTCATCACCTGAGTCTAACCCCAAGTCTTTCTAAATAGCAGCAACAATAATCTTCTTCTTACCACCGAACTTTTTGGGTTTCAGCTTCGGATGCAAAGACCAACAGTGTTCATCAACATGTCCATTCTTCTTGTAGTGAGCGCATGAAGGTTTGTCTTTCTGTACAACATTTTCCTTCCTATCTTTCCATTTCTACTTCTTCTTTTCCTTGTTATTGCTTGCAGTGGGTTTTGATGATCCCCCAATCTCTGGGTTCACATTCTTGCCTCTAGCCTCTAGATGTATAGCCTGAACTGATACCTCACCTATGCTAGTAGGGTTAAACATGAGAATGGTGTGCCTCAAATAGCTATGCAGACCACCCATATACTTCAACAAAGTTTTAGGTGAGTCTAGAGAAATGCCTAGAATTAAAGCTCTTTTTCTAAATTCCTAGGTATAGCTTTGTACACTTTGCTCCTTTAATTGGCGAAGAGTTTGCCAACTCATCATTGCTTGTTGCATATAAGCTAGTGGATAGAATTGTTTTTTAATGGCAGGAACAAATTCACTCCAAGTAGAAATAATTTTACCATGCTTCTTCAAATCAGCTTGTGTCCTGCCTTCCCACCACACTAGGGTAGTTCCTCCAAGGCGAAGGCTGGCCAACTGAATTTTTCCCCTTTTTGAATCGATGTTCTGCACCCTACAATATACATCAATCTGTCTATTCTAGTTATCTAGCTTTTCTACATTTAATTCTCCATCATAGATTGGAAAATCAAACTTTACATCTAATTTAATCAAAGATGTTTTCTTCTTTTTATTTTCAGGGCTAGAAGGAGGTGTTGATGGAGGAGGCTCTTCCCCTTTCCCTTTGCCTTCTGAATGGGCAAATAGAAGAGGTTCCTCTACTCCTTTTTCTGTTTGAGATGCTGAAGTGCTTTCACCTCGGCCTTTCTTAAATTCTCGATACATCTCTTCCATCATGGCCCTCATGGTCATGAAACTGTCCATGAACTGAGGTTCTGATCCCAAGGGAATCTCTTCTGCCATTTTCCTCTAAGGATAGACTCTTCGAATTTCTGGATTGGCCTCAACAAGTTCTCCCTCTCCTAATTTGAGCTTTAACCTAGTTAGCATTCAAAAATCCAGCACAAGCTTGTCTAACCTTAGTAAACCTAAAGCTCTGATACCACTTGATCTAAAAATGAATATCTTAGATTATTTTTAAGGTATTACAGACTTTTGTGCATGGATTTGTTTGTATTACTTAGTGCAATGAATCAATAAGATTATGGATAACATAGACAAGGAAGTAGTTAAAGGAACATAATAGCCAAAACACATAAACACAACAAGTTTAATATGGAGTTCACCCAAAACTCCTAGGCTACGTCTCCTGGTTTAGCCTTCAGTGGTGGCCTCTCTATTATGTATTCAAGAGCAGAGTTTTTACAAAATGTGAGCTCAAATTGAGTCTCAACACAACAGATACAAAACAGTAGGAGTTTTATTGAATCCCTCAAGCCTCTTTGAGTATAGTGACTCGCTCTCTGTCTCTGTTTTCTCTCTGTCTCAACACTGCTTCCCCTCTGTCTCTGTCAGTCTGTGGCTTTAAAGCCAATTGACATTGTCTGTTCCTTTCCCCTTCTCAGGCTCTCAGGCTCTCGGCCTATGTCTGCTCGAATCCCCTTCTGAGCATTAGAAATCATGGCATAACGTCTTCTGGGAAGGTGGCCACCTATTCTGCAACGGAAGGGATCAGCAGGCCTTTGAAATCCCCAAAAATAGCATTTTCTATTTACACAGAGAAACACTATAAAACATGGGAAAATTCACCAAATCACTATTCATCAGACTTCAAATATTATGAATTCCACCCTATATTCCATCGGGTCTACCTTTAAATCGCAATCACATCTCCACTGTTGATCTGAGTGATCTTGATCCAACGGTTGAGATCTATTTCGAGCGGCTCATGCGTACGAGGGTTAACCGCCAAGGAAGGGTGGTTTTCCCTCTCTAGTGCCTAGCCACGTGGAAGTCAGTGTATGGGCTTGGGCGGAGCCCGACCAAAACCACTTACCGCCTACGGCCTGCCCGAAATCCCACTCGTGGTTTCCCTTTGTATTTGAACAATACATTAAAACATTGAAAATCTCGCAAAATGGCTTTACGACGGACTTGAAATGTTATACATGTGCATTCATAAACCATTTCGGGTCTGATTTCATCGCATCGGGCACATTTCCTTTGCAATTCATTTATTTGGTGGAAATGCGAAATACAAAGGAAAATGTCATTTTCTAGATTTCAAAATATATAAAATATTTCCTATAACCCTATCAGGTCTGGTTGTCGCAAGCCATATTTGTATCGGCCCCGCTCCTTTGTGTAGCTCCAATGCGATATTACGATGCGATTGATCGCAATCACATATTGCATAGACCCCCGGGCTGTTTGCAAGTGCACCTCTATTATCGCCGATTGTGATATCGTGAGTTAACCTGGGCTGTCGATCTGTGCGCTTGATTGATGGTCCTTGTTGACTCGCGCTGATCACGATTGCAATGATCATATGATAGGCTCCGATATCCTCTGCTTGCCATCGCAGATTGCAAAATGTCGATCGGATTTGGACCGTTAATCGGCCAAATCCGACGGCTCCTATGCGTCATTCCTTTGACCTCCGATAGGCCTTAATTCACTGTTTTCTTCATGTTTTTGCCTCCCGATAGTGTAATCCACCTTTTTAAAAGGTTCTTCTTTTACAATAGTTTTGATCTTTAGAAGACTTTGAAGACTTAGAGGGTTTTCTAGGATCCATTTTGGATCAGTTGTAGATTAGTATATCATCAAAAAATACTAGCACAATTTTTCTAAGGAAGGGTTTGAAAATGGAATTCATCAAACCTTGAAATGTAGAAGGTGCATTGGTAAGGCCAAAAGGCATGACCAAAAATTCATAATGACCCTCATGAGTTCTAAATGTTGTTTTCATAATGCATTCATTATTCATTCTGTTTTGATGATATCCTGAATGAAGATCCAAGTTGGTAAAGTAATGTATGTTAGGGCCTAAATCTATCTCGGGCTAAGAAAGGCGGGTCTAGGGTAACATCAAACCACACTTAACCTGGTAGATAGCCCTAACAAGTTGGGAGAGGGCTCTCTCCTTGTCAATCTCAGGAAAATATAGCAAATGAGGCTTGAGATGAATGATGTAAAGACTAATTTTAGGCTAGGTATATGCTCAGAGGAGTTTGATTGAGTTTTATGTAGGTTTGCTACATCAAAAGTGAAAGGCAATTTTGGGACCGGGGAATGAACTCAGCCTTACAGAGATTTCTGCGGGGTGAGGTAGGCAAATGCTTTAGTACTTTGAAATAAGTGAAATGGAGAGTCTTAAGACTGGTGAGGAGTTGGAGAGGGCATAAAAGCATCAGGGATCCTCTTCAAACAGTAGAAAACATGAAAAGCTAAACAAACCCTAAGGTAGAGCACTACAACATCAATGATTTCAACCTTTATACTTGATTCATTTAGTTAAGCTGAATAGAGAGAGATAATGGCACACATAAACATATGATAACTTTAATTACAAAAGGAGAAAAAATACTAATCACCTTGCCACAAGAATCCCACAAAGTGCTACAAACCCTAGTCTATTTCCTTGCCAAACTGCAGAGATGAATGTACAATGATGCTCAAAGCTTTCACAAGAGTCCAACCTTGAAAAATGACTGAAAAAGTACTAGATATAGGCAAAAAAAACCCATGCTAGCATTTAGGGGTCGAATTGATGAGTTTAGGAGTTGTTTCAACAAGATCTAAACTAAGAACTGAAAAATAGGTAGTGGAACAACTTGCCTCTAAAACCTAGGAAACTGATTAATTCAGTTTCAAAACCACCTATACATGATGTATCTACCTCCATGAGTGAATTTTTGTCATTTTTACCTCAAATTCCATCAATTTACATCAATTTTACATCATGAGTTTGACCATGAGAGAGAAAAAGTCAAATTGAGAAAAAACTAGGTGAAAAAACCAGAGTTTTTTGGCAAAAATGGCACTTTTCCATCTTGTGCGTAGTGCTTTTTCCCAGCTGATTTTGGAAGCCTTTCCATGACCCAAATTTGTTCCAAGTTGGCTTGTTGGAAAGGTTTGTCTATCTACTTTCCATAACAAGTGGAATTTCTGATTTTGGTATCCATTTGCCCCTCCAAACATCAGTTCTCCCAACACTGCTTCTTGTGTGGCCAAAAAGGGGTAAAGAGGGCATTTTTGAGTTGTTTTTGACCCTTTTGGAGGCCAAAAACTTGACAAAAATTTCTAGTAATTTCTGGGTATTCATAATTTTTCACTAGAAATCCAAAAATGTAGAGTTTTCCTCCAGAGGAGGTCCCTAGCAAAAGTGAGCGCCGGGTGGCGCTACGCACCAGACATAAAAACTTCTTTTTTCCTTCAAAATTTCAAAATTGTCAAAAAATGTGCTAAATTTCCTGAAATTTGGAATGAGTGACCTGCATTAAGTACTATGTTGGGCCAAGGAATCTTCAACCAATATTTTTAGTTTATTTTGGTCTTTTTTCCTCTTCAAAGTTTTCCTCAACTTGGCTTTTAAGCTCCTTATTCTCGCATTGCAAATCTTGTTTCTTACCAAATAATGAAAAGCCATGTGCCTCAACATATTTTTCTCCTTATTTGATTTCTCAAGAAGCTTCTCCAAGTGCATATTTATCCTCTCTAGCCAAGATTCCCGGTCAGCATCAATCTCTTGCTCAAGTGGTGTCAATTTGACTTTCCTCCTCTTTGCAGCTTGCCAGTTTTCCCTTATGTTTTGCAGCTCCATGATAGTCTACTTATCCTCCAACTGCTTTTTCCTTTGCTCAAGGTAATTTATGATCCACTTAGCCCTTTCAAGGTTAAGAGCTAAGGCATGAATGTCAGATTCTAGTTCTTTGATGATCTCCTTGAGTCTTGAGCTTTGGGGGCCCAAATCAGCATCATCATCTTGAATCATAATGAAATCTATCTCTTGACGTTTAGAAGTCCCATCATCATGCAATGGTTGTTTACCTTTGTCTTGTATTTGCTTTTCTGAAGAAGAAGGCAAAGCCCCTTTCACCCTGGGTGAAGATAGCATTTGCCTATGATTTGATGAAGGAAACGAGACCCCTTCCACCCTAGGTCGAGATAGTACTCATTTTGCTGCTGCAAATAGACTCCTTGTCCCCTTTTCATAATTGATGAATACTGGCACACTAGTGGTTTGAGTCTCATGAGCCTCTTGCTAATTTGAAGGCCCTCCTACCTCTTGGAATACTGATGAGGTCACTTGAGGGCTTTTGAAAACCTCATGTGAAATGAAATCATCCCGTGAAACATTGAGCAAGCTCAGCTGATGAAAAACCACAATATTGATCAATGAAAAGTGATAAATGTTGTTGTATTGTTGATGATGAGGTTTTCTTTGCTCCAATGTGGTCATTTTCTCAATATTTCTGCATATGAAATAGGGGAGGTTCATCATCCCCACTCTAGTGAAATGCATCAATAGTCTAACATGATAGGTGTACAACGAAAAAATCTCCCTTCATAGCTGAAGTATTTGATAATGAGCTTCATGAATGGAGAATAAGTGTCTTGTAGGTATCTGAAAGGGAATACCTGTTGCAATACCTGTTGCTTCTGCTATAGTTTCAGGTGTCAAAGTGAAGGTAACACCTGCTAAATTGACCTGGCCACTGTCAAGATGGAGAACAAAAAGTCTAGCAAGCTCATGGTGGCATTTCACTCTTTCCACCATCTCAAAAAACTGGTATCAAGACTGATGTTTGAAACATGCTACTGCAAGAGGACAAGACAATAGCTTTATGGGTGTAGTGGGCTCCTCCCGGATGTGTTTTCCTCCCTTATGTGGTTTTCTTGGTGCATGGATCTCTTGGGAGGAATCACTCAAAGTTTCCTCGTCCCTTTCATAAGCTAAATCTGTTTCCATATTTGCCACTGTTTGATGTTCAATGATGAGTATGAAGATATTTTATATCAAGAATATGTGTTTGCTATTTGATGAATGGGATTGATGAGTGGGGCTGATGGATGAGGGATTTGGTGTTGGATGTAGGGTTTTAGGGAGTGATAGGGTTTGGGGATGCAAATTAGGATTTGGGAGTAGTGGAAATTTGTTGTCAGGGTTCTAGGGTTTTGGGGATAGGGGGATAGGATGAGCGTGAATGAGAGAGGGAAGGGAAAATGAAATGAGGGAAATGTAGTGAAGGGGAATGAAACAATGATGTAGGGGAGCAAAACAACAACAATGACAACTTTCAAAACCCTAGACAGTTTTTTGCAAGATGACTATGCAGCAAACTAGGATTTGTTTTTTCACCTATTACAACACCATGAAGGAGGATCAAATGTCTTGCAATGGCACTTAAGAATGTTTACTTACTTGGTAGAATGAAGATTGCAAAGTTTTAGAGCTTGAGGAGGTCGATTGGGTGAAATTTAGCCTTGGAGGACTGGTGCGTCGCGCCTGTTAGCTCTGCTACATACTTCAACATTTGGAGGACCAAATATTAGCTCAGCCATGTGTTTATGCAGAAAATGCAGATCACAGCAGTCTTTTCCTTCCTTCTCCTTCATTTTCCTTATACTCCATAGCCCCGCCATCTCTGTTTTTCCTCCTAAAACCTTTCCATTCCCCGTTTAAACCCTCCGAAACCCAAAAAAGCCCCTGTTTAGCCCCTAGTCCTTAATCGTGAAACGCAGAGTCTAAACCCATAAGACCATGATCATGTGCCCTCACGCCTTCGTGACCCATCATCACCCATCATCGCAACCGTTGATTTGCTGCGCCCCGATCTGAAGGTCCCATGCCACACATAACTCACCCAGTTGTTCCCTACCATCCGATCATCCCCGCCGCGATCAGATGATAGACGCTCCTCCTGATCCCACAAACTGCCCTTGCATTAACCCTCAGGGAATATGGTTTTCGTCACGACCCATCTGCCACACATCGCCCGATGGATGTGATTGCTCACCTTTGTACGTTTACCACTCGCCTCCGAAAAGCGGTGCGGGCAATACCGCTTACCGCCCCACCGTTGTTCCCGCTTGTCAACCTTCGTGCATATCCTCCGCCCGGTGACAGTTGGATCTACCCGCCCGGGATCCAATGGCTCACGATTTTTGTTCCCGCTTCCTCCCATCGAGAGATCTCCACCATCCATCTGTTTCATCCGATGGTCGATCTTGCTCCGCTGACCTGATCTTCCACCCACCATGCAGTACGCCACCTTTGATTGTTCTGTGCTCCCGAAGGATGAAGGCAATCACCTACCAGTACCCGGAGCATTCCATCTTCAACAACTGCATTTAAGAAATAGTATGGCCAAGAAGAAGAAGGACATGCCTCGAGCAGATCAGAGCATTTATCAATTATGGAGCATTCTTTCATACGCCACTCCACCTGCTCAAGAAGGAGAACAAAATATCAGAAAAGGTCATATTCATTCATTAAAGCAAGCAGATTGTAGCAGAGAGTCCATCAGAGAGTTAAAGCGGTTGGTGGTCCACTCTGACCCCTCCACGCATAGAACAAAAGAATATATTTGTAATCAAACTCTATATATACCCAAGACAGAGATGTAATCAGGGATGATGGTTGATGGTTGTTGTTTTAATGTAAGGTTCAACTTCTGGAGATTGTAACTACTTTGATACTTGCAGCGTCTAGTCTTCATTTTCAGTTAATACAAGCTTCTTTTGCTGTTAATTGCTCACTTTCCACTTCTATTTTGTTCTAGGCTGTGCCTGTTATGCATTTATTCATGTGCTCTTGATATTTAGCATTAGAGGCGCTGTCATCCCACCTCTGTGTTAGAATCTTGCATGTATCAGTGAATGTGTTGTTTCAGGTTTCTGTTTACTTAGTGACAGAGAGTTGTCATCCTATCTGTGCATTAGGAAATAGATTTGTAGACCTCTTTACTGGTTGCAGCTGGCCATCACAGGGTCTTGTGCATCTGCTAGTGTGGTCAGTATTCTCCATGTTCACCTAATTCCTTAAGCTGTGAGTAATTGGTGGTCCAAAGCCTTGTAGTCTGGGGGTGTTCACCCATGTCTGGAGTTAAGCATAGTAGAAGTGGTTATCTGGCTTGAGCAAGCATCATACCTTCCATTCATCCATTTCCAACATTATGTTGAGTTTGTAATGTTCTCGGGCATCTCCGAAATACAACCTAGGAGAGTTTCTTGGGATGATAACAACACCAACACACAGGTGCACCGCGCTCAACAGGTGTGCCACACCTGTTGATCTTTCATTGTAATTTCTACGCTCTGTGCGCCGCGCCACTACCCACGTGCGCCGCGCTAGGAATATTTCAAACTTTTGCTGCGGTTTTTCTCCCTTTTGCCTCAAAAACGTGATTTCACTTGTTCACTCTCTCTTTTGGCACAAATGAACTTCTTCAACACAATGGGAAACTTTATATACAAGTGACTTTAATTTTTCATTAAAAAAAACCCACTTTCTAATGTTTGCCTTTCACTTTATTCTTTAAAAACTCTGTTTTGCAGTTTGACTCTCTTTTTGACTTTTGATGGACTAATGCTTTGAATTTCTTGTGTCTTTTGCAGGAGCTGGAGTGCAGGAGTTTGGAAAGCTAACCCAGGGCTGCAGATGATACTTATTACATATAGGAAAATTAAAATTACATAAAATTACAAACGTAAAACATAAAAACTCTGTTTTTCCTCAAAACAGGGTTTTGAGGAAAAATCAATTACTAAGAATATCATTATAGAAAATTTTGATGTTGAGACCTTATTAAACCTCCTCATGTGCCTGCTGACCATTATTGAGCTTTTACAAGACTATGAGGACAAACCCTAGACCTAATGGGACCTAAAACCCTAAGAATGGCTTTTGCAAGTGTAAAGACAAAAAATGACTGTAAATGACCTGAATTTATGAAAATAGGCCAGTAGGTAAAGATCATGAGGGAAAATTAATAATATGCCACTACCATCAGATGATCCATGACCCTAATGGAATGCAGCTGATCATATGAGACACCTAAGAATGCATGCAACAAGAGAATTTTGATCACTGGTGGAGGGATGAAGATACCGACACTAACATTGGCTCCAATGGGGATGGTAGCTCCTTGGAGGTGACAAGAACTACAGATCTTTGGAAAGCAGACAGTGTCTCTTCCCTTGGGCTGAATGGAGTCAATAACTTCAACAAACCAAAACCAATATCTTGACTCAAAACTGACTCAATTTCAATACTGAAATCTGACTCAAAACTGACTGAAAACTGACTCAAACAATCCACACCAAGAAATGAAAAAATGAAATTAGACCTTTAGTTTTATAGCCTTCACTTCAGGCCCCAAACTGACTGAATGGCGACAGTACACACTTTTCAATGAAGGAAATAAAATGGTATGTACAATGACGTATGTGAAAGCAGAAAAAATTTCAACGGTAATACCATTTTAGTAGCCGACCATTGACCGGCCCACCTGGACAATCTTCTCCATTCATTTCTTTCAGCAGAAAAGAATTTTGACCCCAATATGCGGTAATTGTGAATGGTTCCTTCCACAGATTCTCGAACTTTCGGTGCTTGCCTTTGTCCTCGTTTCTAACATCCCACTTGAGCACTATGTCTTCAATCTGAAACTTATCTAATTTTGCCTTCCGATCATAGATTTTCTTGATTCTCTCTTGCAGCCTGAAAGTATTCTAGAAAACCTCCTCTCTCGTCTACTGTAAATGGATCATTTGGTTTATCCTTTGCTGAAAATGATCCTCTTCACTGCTAGCTTCCTGCAAAAGTTTTACCACCGGGATTGCGAGAGATGTTGGAAACACCGTATCAACACCATATACTAGTTCAAACAGAGACATGGCAATTGATTTCTTCAGATTTACTCTATTTGCCCATAGTGCATTAACAATCTTCTTGTGCCAGCTCTTTTTGTTTGTTTCCAACAGCTTTTTGATGATGTTAACCAATGATTTATTTGAAGATTCCTTGATCCAAGTGGATGTTGGTGGCCACCCACCTATCCCATTTGGACCCCCACAATTGTCTCTTTTAGCTTTTTCAGTTTCCTAAATTGTAGCACAGTTTACTATTTTTAGCAGTTTTTCAGGTCCTGAACTT
>APFE030632213.1:0-17226 GCA_000404065.3 Pinus taeda | reverse complement strand
GCACGAACGCGCACCCGCCCTACAAGTCGTGCATGCTGGTTAGGTATAGTTCGGCCAAGCCAATCGAGGGTGGCGGTTGACCTGGGTGTGGACGCCCATGCACACTGAGTTGGGAAAGCTTGGAAATCGGTTAAGTGTGGATTGTAGGTGCGACCATTGTGCAAGGTGTGCACGAGGTGGGCACCCGGTGACAAACAACACGGTTATAATGCCGGTGGAGCTTATGCTCCCGGTCAGCTATTTTCTTATAAATTCATAATAAAAGCTTATTATTGTATCTGATGGTGTCCTCTCTGCTGTGTTGAATGTTTATGGTTAAACGTTTATGATGTTAATGGATTCCACACATTAATATTGTTAATGAAAGATGATGAATGTTAGGTGTAGTTTGCAAAGTAACTTCAAAATGGAACATGTTAGCTACTTAAGTGGTGCCATGCGATTGCCAATTAAGGAAAAAAAGAATTGGGGGCGTCACACGCATGGAGGCGTCCACAAGAAGCACGAGAAGCAACACATTAGAACAAACCGCTAGACAGTTTTCCGCATCGTTCTGTCATGACAACAATTACGATGATCACACATTTGAGGATGATCGATCTCAACATGATTGGTTTGGCTAACAAGTAATGTTTAATTGTTTTGAGGTTAACCCCAAATCTGGTGATGTTGGAATTTCCCACGATAATACCACATCACTTACTCGATCTCTTCACTTCAGTATTCAGCTCCTGAAGACGTGGTCAAATTTTCCTATGGGGCCAACATGGATGCGATAAGTTTTTCTGTTGGACCGGTGAAAACATACTGCTAGAGAGTGAAGAAGCTTTATTTTTGGCATCGTTAGCTAGTGTGTGAAGCGTGTGCCTAGTTCCGGTGAGAAGGCACTGTTGTGCTTGTGGCCAGGCATGAGCCACTATTATTTGAATGTGTTGATTGCTGGGAAGATTGTTATGAACCTGTCCGATCTTTAAGTTATTAAAACATAGTTGGGGCTTCTTTGAGTTGTGTCATCACTCGACAGGAGAAACTTCTGCAACCAGAATTCACCTCATGCTTGGGAGCTTTGTAAAATTTGTTTAGGCATGTTTGTGTTCAAGTCATGAGATCCACTAACTAGAGAGAGTCACTGCATTAACGGAGAGGCAAGACCCTTTCTTTTGTGTAGCTAGATCAGGTGGATCGTTGAACAGGTTTTAATCAAAGTGAGGAAGTTGTGAAATGTCAAGCTTCTTGACGCTTGATTTCTATGGTATTATTGGATTCGTTTAACCAAATTTGCTCAAATAATGTCAGACCACTGAACCAGGATGCTGACATACTCTGGTGTAGGAGTGGAGTTGTTGGTGATATTAATGCCATGTGTGGTGTTTTCAGTGTCCTCAAAAGTTTTGATTTGTGTTTTATTGGTCTTGCAGCCATTGATGTCAAGGTTTTGTTGGATTCTGCAAGTTATAGAGAATTGTTGTGTGTATTAATATGTGATGTCATGGTATTTATGGTTGTCATTATAGTGACATTGGTTTAATCAATTATTGTCACAATTATGAGTGTGTTGGAACTGGTCATTCCAACAATACACAAATTTGCAGGAATTATTAATTACTAGATATGATGAAGACATGACACTAACGATGACATCAAAGCAGCTACATCACAGATGAAATGATGATAGATAGCTAAGTTAAAGTTTGTGTGAGTTTGTGGAATAGACTCATGATGATGGTGTATTATGTGTCACATACATTTATTAGTAAGCAAATCTAAGATGTTTTGTAGTGGTCTTTGTAAAGTATGTACATGGTAACTCCAAGAGTTGGAGTGTGTAATGTAAGCCTCACGAGGCATGTGTACCTCCATAAATTTCATGGTAATCATAAAAGCACTTTAGAAGTGCAGGTTTGTGGTAAGCCAGAAACCACTTTGCAGTGTAGGTTTTTGGTAAGCTAAAAACCATGTGTGACAGTGAAATGGACAAGGATTCCTGTAAGCAAGGTTTAGGGTTAGATGAAAAAACCCTGGGCATTGTTTAGGGTAAACCAATAAAATCCAGGGTGTGGTTATTGGTAATCCAAGAAAACCCATGATGATGATGATGGAGGGAGGTTTACAGGTACATGTATGTAGATAATGGTTGACTAAACCATGTATTAGAAGGACATCCTAGTAGACCAACGATTGCAATGGTTAGTACCCATGCATTGCAATAGATGGTTGTTCTTTTTTATGGATGTGGACATATTCATTTTTATCATGTTTGTAAACACGAGGACCAAAGTTAGACTTTTCCCAGATTGAACTAAGACAAGTATTCATTAAGGGGGGGGCGATCGACTTGGAAAATATAATTCCTACTAGTCTTTGGTGTGCTCATCAGGGTAGGAGGGGAGGGGGGAACCTTGGAAAAGATAATTCCTACTAGTCTTTGGTGTGCTCATCAATTCTAGAATGAGTTTGTTCCTATTAGCTAGGAGTTTGTTGAGGGCTAGTTGGTTGAGAGATTTTCTCCAACTAGTTAGCTTCCTAGATTGGTGTGTGGTTGAGATATTCACAAAACTAAGAGATTGTATATCCAAGATAGATTAACTGAGACATAATTTCCTGTTTTTATATTGTATCATTATGAAGTAGTATGTAAACCATAAAATTCAAAGTTCAAATCCCTTGTTGGTCAAGCCAACAATATATAATGTATATATATATATATATATATATATATATATTATATATTATCTATATATATATATATTATTATATAAGAGGTGTAAAATTTAGTGATGAATGAGGTGAACACAACGAAGATGTCAAGACTTGTGCATGCTACTTGTCCATCTCTCCTTCCTATTAACAACAACTTGACCTCGTCATGGTACATAGAGAAAGCTCTAGCATGAGACTCAACCAAGCAAGGCAATGATAGGTGACCCACGAGCACAAATTATGAGCGACCAAATTTGGTTTACAGTTGGAAGGAATTATATCGATGTGTACTTTTAGGATTAGAATTATCTATGTTTCTCTTGCAATTACTTATTTATTATTCGTTGTGATTGTAAAATGTAGCCTCCCATTGTTTATTTATGCGAGATCTGTACTTTTAGGATAAGAATTATTTCTTGCAATTACTTATTTACTATTTGTTGTGGTTGTAAAATGTAGCCTCTCAATGTTTACGTGGAGATCTGCAAATCTTTTTAGAAGACCACTTTAATGGATAAATTATTCAGGTACAAATGTAACTAAGTTATTCTATAATTATACTTTAATTGTTAAATGCTTTTTCTTTTTTTGAAAATATGTCATGTACCTACCACAACCACAAAATTAAAAAAAAATTACACGTTGACTTGTAACAAATTATCGTTGTCCAGATGTTATTTTAATATGATGTGTGGTGTGTATATATATATTGTATATAATGTTATATCATACATATACATAATACATAATAATATATCTATATATAATATATATATATTAGATTTATATATATATTATATATATATATTTATATATATGTTATTATATATATTATAGATATGTATGTGTAATATATATAGTTATGTATGTTATGTATATATATATTTATATATATACTATATATATTATACTGTATATATTGTATATAATTATATATATATATATATATAATATATATATTTATTAATATAATATATATATATTATATATATTGCCTTGGGTTACATTACATGGTTCCCGGTGCTCGGAAAATTTTCCGATGACAGGAAAATATTTTGCATTAAAGTGACAGCGTACCCCGTTCTTCCAGATTCACCTGCGCTTTCCACCTGGCTTAACATTTATCTCATACTCTTTCTCGGTGGTGTGGCAAGGGCAGGAGTACCAGCTGCATTTACGCACCTCGGGCTTCTCCAGCCATCGACGATGGAAGTGTTTGGCGGCAGATATAAGGGTTAAACATCGGACCGAGGGTTTTGTAATCGTTACCCTGGTGGTATGGTTCATTCATCTCATTGTTTCTCCGCACTCGATCCAACACCGCTCTGCCTTCCACTATGCCGAAAGTTGTTTGCAATGTTATGTCACTACTCAGGGTTTCAGTTCAGTTGCCAGGTTGCTTAGTTTTCCAGTGTTCTGTATGACTTGGGTAAGAATTCGTCTCCTTTCCTCTTTTATTTTTTATTTTTATTTTTCTGTTATCCATCTTTTCTTGGCATTCACAGCTCATGGTTGTAACAACTTGTCTTTTGTTGTTTCCGGGATGGAAGAGGATGAGACGTGGCCCAGAAACGTTGGCTCAAATCAAGGGATGGATGCGGCTATTTGGACTGTCTACCCGTTGCGCAGACCACCGGGTGAGTGAATATAGTTATGGATGTGCTCTGCATGAAATCTGTCCTTGCAAGGGTTATGGACCTATCTCTTTGTTTTTTATTCCAACTCCAGAAATGTTGCCTATCGAGACTGGATCAGATTCATGCTACAGCCCTAGTTCATGGTTTCATGAGTCATGAGGCCGCGACTGTTCTAGCCTAAGGCTTGGTCACTTGAATGCATTTTCTGGCTTGAATTCGACTCTGACTATGTCATTGTAATCATGAACATTCTCCTAGTTCTTTCGTATTCTGTTGTGAATTATCTGGGGTCAAGCCCCTGTAAGTTATTGAACGTTGGTCAGGTTTTCTTGTTAACAGATCAGGAGTCCTTCTATTGGACTAATTGTTGGTTAATTAATCTTATGCTCGGTCTTAAGCTGAGTCCGTAAGATTTTTAGTATGAATGTTTTTGGAACTAAATTCTGGGTTGTATAATGGTTTTCCCCAAATGATGAATCTAATTTATGTTTTCAGTACTAAAATATCGCTTGCGTGCTCTATTTTCGCTTCTTTTGTTTTATGCCTGTATAGCATTCTATATGCCTGTTATATTTGGAAGACAATAGGTTCAGGGTTTATATTATTGCCAACTAAATCTGTCGAAAAGAGGCATTTATACCTTTGAGTTTCTGGGGTTCTTCTTGTATGTCATTAGCACTCTTGGCTTTCCCCAGTCGCTATAACAAGCCACTTTTTGTCTATCTGTGGATTAAATTATTGGCCGCTGAAACCCCTCTAAGGATTTCTTCCCGTACTTCCTCATGGTTTCATCCTATATTATGGTAGAGTTCCAGCCATACTCTACAGGGTTTCCTCTTATGCAGCGATAACAAGAGAACTTCATTTTGGAAGGTCTTCCAAGTACTATGCTCTATTCGCTCAAATATACTTGGAGATCCAATGTCCTCTCATACTTCTAGATTCGTAGATTACAAAGAAAACCTCCATCGTTTCGGTTGACCTCTATCATGCGACTCTGTCATGAGGTTAGGCTTGCCAATAGTTTAATATAACTCAATACAGGTCTTACGGCCTTGATTTATATGCAACTAGAATCCGTAACAATTCCAGGGTTTGAGTGTCGACCCCATACTTGTATTTTGTTCAAGTTTAATATTTTCTTCTTAATAGCATGGCAGCATTTCTTTCAATTTAAAGTATTTTATAGCAGAATAAAATATTGTTTGCACAGTTTTTGTTTCGAGCATTGTTTACCTACATTTGTCATTTGTAGTTTTCGAATAAGCTCTTACCTTTGCTGTTTGTCTATATGTCTGTTGAATAATATTTCGGTTGCATCCTATGGCTATTTTCACTATCTCTGTAGTGTTTATTTGTTCAATACCACAGACCCTAACGTCTACCCCTAAAATATTCTTATGCAAGATTTGTTTCTGCACCATAAGTATTCTTTAATTATTTCCCTCGTACTTAGTAGAAAAGCAAAAGGACTATTTCCATTGTACAGTTCTCCCTCGTACAGTTTTCTCCTAACCACAAGAAATGAACCGGACCTCGACATCCCGTTTCTGAGTTGTTTATATATAAATTTTTAACAAATTATCTAATAGATTATTTAACATATTATCTTAGCAGATTATCTAACAGATTATCCAAGTGAAGTGATTTCCTTACTTACCTGGTCTCTGTCCCGACGATAAAGACTCTTTAGAGGTTCCCCTCGATTCTCTACTGTTTCTTGTCCACCCAACCTCGAGATCCATCTTTTAAGACCAGAATCTCCCCCTAGCTCTCTTGCAGGATCACTATCCTCAGGAAGAACGCACTTCGTGCTTGGCTATCTGGTCATCACCAGACTTAGCCCTCTGTACTCCTCTGCCTGTCCTTATAGCGCAGATTTTTGCCTCCCCTCACTTCCTTTTCTCTAGAAGCCTTTCCAGTTAGGGGAGGTAGTTAGGTTGCAGTTTCAACAACCGTCTTTAACCAACTTCCTCCTCAAAAGTTGCCAACATTTCCAAGAAACATTTCTTATATTTCTTTTAAAAAAGAACAATAATAACAATACTATTAAATTTCAAACAGTTAACAATGTCATATTTAGTTATGTCTTTTACCATAGTGAAAATCAAATATTTACATTTTCCCGGGGCATCACATCTCCCCCTCTTGAGATTGGACATCGTCCCGATGTCTGATGATCATAAACAGCCCTGGGTATGCTTTTTTCATGAGCTCTTCATCTTCCCAGGTGGACTCTCAGGCCCAAAGTGCTGCCACTGCACTTTAACTTGGGTAATTTCTCGCTTCCGCAGTTGTACTTCTCTCCAGTCGAGAATGTTCAGTGGCTTGACCAAGATTTCTCCTTCCAGTTCGACCTGTAACATGTAATATTCTAAATCAGTTTCTTGAAAAGAAAGCTTTTAGATTGGTCTACTGGAAATAATTCTCACCTGTACATCCTACAATCTGATTACATGTTTAGGATCATAAACATATTTCCTTAATACGGAGACATGGAAGACATTATGGACTCGGATGTGACTTGGCAGAGCGAGCTGGTAAGCTACTGGCTCAATTCTTGCCAAGACCTGGAATAGTCCACAATATCGGGGTGCCAACTTGGTACATCCGCTCCATTGCAAGGTGCTCCTTGTTGCTTGAATTCTCACATACACATGATCACCGACTTGGTATTCTTTAAACCTCCTTTTTCGGTCAACAAAGTTTTTTTGCCTATCCTGAGCGGATTTTAAATTAGACCGTACCTTTTTGACCATTTCCTCCATTTCCCTAAGCATTTCTGGCCTCAACATTAATTTATCTTCTGGTCCACCCTAGCTTGAGGGCGTGGGGCACTTCTGCCCATACAGTACTTCGAATGGTCTCATTTGCAGTGATGTATGATAGCCATTATTGTATGCGAATTCGACCAAGTGCAGGTAATCTTCCCACCTGGTCGGTTGTTGCATTACATATGCCCTCAACATATCCTCCACCACCTGGTTCACCTATTCTGTTTGCCCGTCGGTCTGAGGGTGATATGCCGTACTAAAATTCAGTTGAGTTCCCAGTTCTGCAAACAATGTTTTCCAAAAGACCAAAGTAAATTTTACATCACGGTCGAAGATTATTGTTTTTGGTAATCCGTGCAGCCTAAATATCTTTTGCATAAAAATATGAGCGATCTGCACAGTTCTGTAAGTAGATTGCACAGGTATAAAATGTGTTGATTTACTTAATTTGTCCACCACCACCATGATGGAGTCGTTGTTTTTCCTTGTCTTGGGCAAACTTGTTATAAAGTCCATAGAAATGGTTTCCCACTTCCATTCCGGAACGGGTAACGGTTGCAATAACCCCGCAGGGTGTTGGTGTTCTGCCTTGATTTGTTGACATTCTAAACAACGTGCCAAGTACTCTGCCACATCTCTCTTCATACCCGACCAGTGATATTATTTTCGGAGGGCAGTGATCATTTTCTGATATCCTGGGTGCCCATCATAGTGACTGATATGAAATTCATCTAAAATCAGATTCTTAATGCTGTTCTGATTGGGCACATATAGCCTCTTCTTGTGGTACAACATTCTAGCATTATCCACCCCATAATCTTGCTGATTTTCCTTGTTGGTAGGTTTTTGTACTTGCTGTTCTATCTGCTGGTATACAACATCTTATTCTGTTGTTTTTTAATCATCTCCTCAAAAGGGATTTTCCATTCGCTACAGGAAATTTCATATAAACACTGTAATTTTCGACTTAGCGTGTCTGCCACCCGATTCTCTTTCCATTTCAAATGTTTTATTTAAAAGTCAAAACCACTTATGAAATCCACCCACCATGCTTTCCTATCATTTAAAGTGGGCTGGCTAAAATAATTGGTCAGGCTGTGGTGGTCTGTTAGCAATAAAAATTTCCTTCCCATAAGGTAATGTTGCCACATCTTCAAGGTGTGTATGATGACTGCCAATTCTAAGTCATAAGCGGAATATTTATGCTCATGTTCTTTTAGTTTCCTCAACTCGTAAGCAATTACCTTCCATTCTTGCATCAACACGCCTCCTACACCTTCCTTGCTTGCGTCAGTGCACACCACATAATCTTTATTAGGATCAGCTATGCTTAGAATGGGTGCAGTGGTGAGCAGATGCTTAAGCTGCTCAAAACTTTTTTGGCATTCCGGGGTTGATCTGAAAGCCCTTCCATTTTTATTTAAGGAAGTGATAGGATACCCTACTCTTGAGAACCCCTCTACAAATCATCTGTAATAGCCGGCTAACCACATAAAGGATCTAATGTCCGCTACATCCTTCAGTACAGACCACTCCATTATGGTATTCATCTTTTTGGGATCTACTGCGATCCCTTCCTTTATGATTACATGACCCAAATACTGCATTTCTTCCTTGAAAAAGTTGCACTTGCTGAACTTGGCATATAACTGGTGTTCTCGGAGGGTTTGCAGCACTATTTTAAGGTGCTCCTTGTGCTCTTCCATAGTGCGGGAATATATTAATATATCATCAATGAATATCAGCACAAATCTATCCAAGTATTGATGAAATATACTATTCATTAAGCACATAAAAGTTGCGGGGGCATCAGTTAACCCAAAGGGTAGGACCACAAATTCATAATGACCATACCTTGTTCTAAAAGTTGTTTTAGTGATGTCTTCTTCCTTAATCCTGATTTGGTGATACCCTGATCGCAAATCGATCTTGGAAAATACTGTTGCACCTTTCACTTAGTCGAAAAGTTCATCAATCCAAGGTAGAGGGTACTTATTTTTTATTGTCAGTTTGTTCAACTGACGATAATCTATGCACATGCGAAGGGTCCCGTCTTTTTTCCTAACAAATAGAATCGGAGCTCCCCAAGGAGACACACTGGGACGAATATAGTTTTTGTCTAACAGTTCTTGTAATTACATTTTTAACTCTGTCAACTCTGGTGTACTTATTCTATAGGGCGCTCGGGATACTGGAGCTGCCCCTAGTATCAATTCGATAGTAAAGTCTATATCCCTTTTAGGTGGCAGTTCGGGAATCTCCTCTGGAAACACATCAACAAATTCTTGTATCACAGAGATGTTATCCAATGTAGTTGTTTTATCTTTCGAGTTAGCATAGCCTACTTGGATGGCATAGATTTGACACCCCTTCCTTATGCATCTTGCTAACTGAGAGGCGGTTATCGGCCGAACCTGTACTGGTCGCTTAATCCCTTGCATTTTTTGCCTTGCTCCAAGCTCGTCTCTATAATAAATAGTCTTTGTTTTACAATTGATTAAGGACCAGTGTTTTTCTAGCTAGTCCATACCGATTAGGACATCATATGAACCAAGGGGTAGCACATTTAAATCTGCCAACACTGGTTGCCTCGCTATTTTTAAGGAGCAGTTATTAAATTTTGCAAGCACTCGCCTCTTGGCCCCTGTAGCCAGCTGTACTAGCCACAGATTCTTGAATTTAACAGGTTGCAATTTACAATGTTCTACAACCTTAGGGCTAATATAACTTAATGTGGCTCCACAATAAATTAAAACAGTTACAGTAAGGTCTGAAATTTTACCTTCGAATTCCACCATGGTCGGCTGGTACTCCGCCTGCCGATCCTCGAGAGCCACATTAATTCGTGGTAAACTTCGTCCTATATCACCAACTATTGATGCTTCTCGAATTTGGGAAACCTGTTTGGTCCCTTTTTGTTGAGGACAGTTTTTGACGTAGTGAGGCCCACCACAACCCCAACACTGCACAGGAGGCCTTGCTCCCCCTTCGCTATCCAACTTTACAGGTTGTTCGCTGATTCTTGATTCATTGGTTGGTTTGGGTCGGGGCGAATTTTTCTGCATATTTATGCTGCTTTTCCCCTTGCCAAAACCCTTGTTACTACTACTGCAATTTCCCTTACTATTTCCAGCCAGCTTATTACTTCTCTTGTCATTCCATCTTTTACCTGGAATTTCCCCCTTCTGCTTACTCTGCTGGGAACAAATTCTGGCTTTACTAATTGCTTCATCATCATCTTTGGATTGTCAAACTCAATCCTTTCCCACATATTCCAAGTTTAACTACTAACGAACCTCTGCACTTCAGCTTTTTCTTCTCTAATATAAGGCACATAACGAAGCAATGAAGTAAAACGAGTGATAATGTCGTCCATGGTTTGTCGTCCCAGCCGCAAGTCATGGAATTCTCTTGCCTTTTCGTCATAAAAACGCTCGGTCAGGTATCTTTCCTTAAAGTACCTTTGAAATTTCTCCCAGGTTATGTTCTAGTCGCTTACTCCTCTTACGATCTTAACTTCTTCCCACCACAGGGTGGCTTTCCCCTATAATTGGAAGATGGCCAATCATGCCTTTAGGTTGTTATCATATTCATATAGTTGGAAGTATTTGTTCATATTTATCAACCACGCCTCAGTTGCTTCCTCCTGTTCTCCGTCAAAGTGTGGCGGTTTGATCTTGTGAAATTCACCTTGCAACTCTATCTGTTGCCTTTTTGATGTCTATTGTTCAGATGCATTATCAAATCGTTCTTCCCTTCCTTCCGACTCTTCAGCTTCTGTGCGGTGATTCTGCTCTTCTGACATTCTTTGTTGCTTGGCACTAGGATTCGCTAGTTGTTGATTCTGTCTATCAGACAAGCTCTTTATAATCCTCTCTTGTTCCATAGTTAACCATGCGTTATCCTCCCGTAACCTGGCCATTTCATTTTTCAACTCCTGTACTGTCTCCAAAATGGCCTGGTTTGTATTGCGAGCCTCCTCCCCGAGCTGTACCCATAGCTCGGGGTTATTCTCAGGACCAGTTACAGGTCCCTGACCCATCACAAACTTGCGTGACGCACTGTTTTCCCTCCTCATGCTATCAGTCTTTTGTTTCCTGTACTTAGCATAAGAAAAACGACAGAAACAAAAAACAAAGGTCAGTGCATTAACCCTTTTTTTATATCAAAATTTTACTCGAACTGCTCAACAGAGATGGAAATAAATGGTATGTACTTTTATCTGTTTATCAATTTTTTTTTCTTTAAAATCCCAGAGGCCACAGTTTTCCCTAAACTTGGCTCTGATACCACTTGTCATGTACCTACCACAACCACAAAATTAAAAAAAAAAAATTACATGTTGACTTGTAACAAATTATTGTTGTCGAGATGTTATCTATAATCTATATATATATAATATATATATATATATATATATATATTATATAATATTATATATATATATATATATATATATATAGATATATCGCCTTGGGTTACATTACATGGTTCCTGATGCTCGGAAAATTTTCCGATGATAGGAAAATCCTTTGCATTAAAGTGATAGCGTACCCCGTCCTTCCGGATTCACCTGCGCTTTCCACCTGGCTTAACATTTATCTCCTACTCTGTTTCGGTGGTGTGGCAAGGGAAGGAGTACTAGCTGCATTTACACACCTCAGGCTTCTCCAGCCATTGACGGTGGAGGTGTTTGGTGGCAGATCTAAGGGTTAAACATCGGACCGAGGGTTTTGTACTCGTTACCCTGGTGGTATGGTTCATTCGGCTCATTGTTTCTTCGCGCTCGACCCAGCGCCGCTCTGCCTTCCACTGTGCCGAAAGTTGTATGCAATGCTATGTCACTACTCAGGGTTTCAATTCAGTTGCCGGGTTGCTTAGTTTTCCAGTGTTCTATATGACTTGGGTAAGAATTCGTCTCCTTTTTTTTTTTTTTTTTTTTTTTTTTTTTTTTTTTTTTTTTTTTTTTTTTTTTTTTTTTTTTTTTTTTTTTCTGTTATCCATCTTTTGTTGGCATTCACAGCTCATGGTTGTAACAACTTGTATTTTTTTGTTTCCGGGATGGAAGAGGATGTGACACGGCCCAGAAAGGCTGGCTTAAATCAAGGGATGGACACAACCATTTGGATTGTCTACCCCCTGCGCAGACCACTGGGTGAGTGAATATAGTTATGGGTTGAATTTTCATGGATGTGCTCTGCATGAAAGTTGTCCTTGCAAGGGTTATGGACCTATCTCTTTGTTTTTGATTCCAGCTCCAGAAATGTTGCCTATCGAGCCTGGAGCAGATTCATGCTACAACCCTACTTCATGGTTTCATGAGTCATGAGGCCGCGGCTGTTCTGGCTTGAGGCTTGGTCACTTGAATGCATTTTCTGGCTTGAATTCGGCTCTGACTATGTCAATTGTAATCATGAACATTCTCCTAGTTCTTTCGTATTCTGTTGTGAATTATCTGGGGTCAAGCCCTTGTAAGTTATTGAACGTTGGTCAGGTTTTCTTGTTAACAGATTAGGAGTCCTTATGTTGGACTAATTGTTGGTTAATTAATCTTATGCTCGGTCTTAAGACGAGTCCGTAAGATTTTCAGTATGAATGTTTTTGGAACTAAATTCTGGGTTGTATAATGGTTTTCCCCAAATAATGAATCTAATTTATGTTCTCAGTACTGAAATATCGCATGCGTGTTGTATTTCCGCTTCTTTTGTTTTATGTCTGTACAACATTCTATATCCCTGTTATATGTGGAAGACAATAGGTTCAGGGTTTATATGATTGCCAACTAAATCTGTAGAAAAGAGGCATTTATACCTTTGAGTTTCTGGGTTTCTTCTTGTATGTCATTAGCACTCTTGGCTTTCCCCAGTCGCTAGAACAAGCCACTTTTTGTCTATTTGTGGATTAAATTATCGGCCGCTGAAACCCCTCTTAAGATTTCTTCTGGTACTTCCTTAGGGTTTCATCCTATATTATGGTAGGGTTCCGACCATACTCTACAGGGTTTCCTCCTATGCAGCGATAATAGGAGAACTTCATTTTGGAAGGTCTTCCAAGTACTGTACTCTATTCGCTCATAATATACTTGGAGACCCAATGTCCTCTCATACTTCTAGATTCGCAGACTGCAAAGAAAACCTCCATCGTTTCGATTGACCTCTCTCATGCGACTCTGTCATGAGGTTAGGCTTGCCAATAATTTAATATAACTCAATACGGGTCTTACGGCCTTGATTTATATGCAGCTAGAATCGGTAACAATTCCATGGTTTGAGTATTGACCCCATACTTGTATTTTGTTCAAGTTTAATATTTTCTTCTTAACAGCATGGCGACATTTCTTTCAATTTAAACAAGTATTTTATAGCAGAATAATATATTGTTTGCGCAGTTTTCGTTTCGAGCATTATTTACCTACATTTGTCATTTGTAGTTTTCGAATAAGCTCTTATCTTTGCTGTTTGTCTATTTGTTTGTTGAATAAGATTTCGGTTGCGTCCTATGGCTATTTTCACTATCTCTGTAGTGTTTATTTGTTCAATACCACAGACCCTAACGTCTGCCCCTAAAATATTCTTATGCAAGATTTGTTTCTCGACCATAAATATTCTTTAATTATTTCCCTTGTACTTAGCAGAAAAGCGAAAGGACTATTTCCATCATACAGTTCTCCCTCGTACCGTTTTCTCCTAACTGTAAGAAATGAACTGGACCTCGACATCTCGTTTCTCAGCTGTTTACATATAATTTTTTAACAAATTATCTAACAGATTATTTAACAGATTATCTTAGCAGATTATTTAACAGATTATCTTAACAGATTATCCAAGTGAAGTGATTTCCTTACTTACCTGGTCTCTATCCCGATGATAAAGAATCTTTAGAAGTTCACCTAGATTCTCTGTTGTTTCTTGTCCACCCAACCTCGAGATCCATCTTTCAAGACCAGAATCTCCCCCTAGCTCTCTTGCAGGATCACTATCCTCAGCAAGAATGCGCTTCGTGCTTGGCTATCTAGTCATCACCAGACTTAGCCCTCTGTACTCCTCTGCTTGTCCTTACAATGCAGATTTTTGCCTCCCCTCACTTCGTTTTCTCTGGAAGCCTTTCCAGTTAGGGGAGGTAGTTAGGTTGCAGTTTCAACAACCGTCTTTACCCAACTTCCTCCTCAGAAGTTGCCAACATTTCCAAGAAACATTTCTTATATTTCTTTTAAAAAAAACAATAATAACAATACTATTAAATTTCAAACAGTTAACAATGTCATAATTAGTTATGTCTTTTACTATAGTGAAAATCAAATATTTACATTTTCCCGGGGCATCACAAAATAACTTTAAGTTAATTATATAAATATATAAACTTTGGTAGAGATTTTTCAGAAATATGAAATTTAACTTATATAATTTATAAAACAAAATTCCAGACATTTCCTGTTTAGAAAGGAGTTGTCTATAATGCGACTTTTTGGAGATTCTGGTGACGGAATCTGGCGGAAGAAATGAGGTTAAATTTTGATTTTTAGCAGTTAAAATGGTTTTTTAACTGCATATTTGGATTCAGCGCCCTGAAAAACCCCTGAGAGCCCTTGATTGTGCAGAAACTCGCTATCAAACTTTGGATTCCAATGAATTGCTGCGGGATTTTGACCGGAAAAATCCGCCGGAAAAGCTTTCAAAAAGTCGCGTTATAGACTACTGCTTTTAGAAATGGTAAATTTAATAAAATAATTTAGAAACATTTTTAATACATTAAAATAACACATTTAAATAACTAAAATGTATAATCCTACCTTAAAATTAAATATCCCAAATTTATAATAACTAAACTAACTAAATCGCTCCTTATCCACTTGTGGTGTGAGATTCAACGGGTGTCCAGTCATTGGCCGCTCTCTTTCCACGATATCAATTTAGGGAATGAAATCAGATAATGACACTTCAGTTGGTTGGATTGTCTCTATATTTATAGCGAACTAAAGTGCTCCTTATCCACTGTTGTGTGAGATTCAACGGGTGTCCAGTTATTGGCCGCACTCTTTCCAGGATATCAATTTAGGGAATGAAATCAGATAATGCCACTTCAGTCGGTTGGATTGTCTCTGTATTTATAGTGAACTAAAGTGCTCCTTATCCAATGTTGTGTGAGATTCAACGGGTGTCCAGTCATTGGCCGCACTCTTTCCACGATATCAATTTAGGGAATGAAATCAGATAATGACACTTCAGTCGGTTGGATTGTCTCTGTATTTATAGTGAACTAAAGTGCTACTTATCCATTGTTGTGTGAGATTCAACGGGTGTCCAGTCATTGGCCGCACTCTTTCCACGATATCAATTTAGGGAATGAAATGAGATAATGCCACTTTAGTTTGTTGGATTGTGTGCACATTTATAGTGAACTAATGCAATTGATAAAATGGAAAAGTTTTGATAACTAATAGATATGGCACGTGAGGTTTATCATGTCACAGATTCAGTCATTTATAGACAGAAACATTTTATTTAAGCAATAGTTTATAATGAGATTTTTTGGAAGCTTTTACGGTGTGAATTTTTCTAGTAAAAATTTGGCAACAATTTATTGGAATCGCAATCTTGATAGTTAGTTTTTGCACAATCAAAGCATCTCAGAGGTTTTTCAGGATGCTGAATTCAGATATGCAGTGAAAAACCATTTTAACTGCAACAAATCAAGATTTAACCTCAATTTCTTCCACCAGATTTCATCACGGAATCTCCAAAAAATCACATTATAAACAACTCTTTTAAACGAATGTTTTGAAACTACCAAAAAAACTTACATTTCTTAAATATATAATGCGTTTGGCATTTGGTAACGTATGGTGGAAGGAATGTGTAACTACTCCTTCCTACCACACTAAACGTGGGTAGAGTTTAAGAAACTCAGTTTTTTAATATGGCGGAGAGTGACATTTTCATCATTAATAACAATTAAGTTGACACGTATATAGATTAGTTATAATATGTTTTTATTTATAATTATGTTGTTCATGAATTAACTTTCTTATGTTTTCATTTTGGTTATAATTCATTGTTAAAACATTTTGGTTATATTGCAATGTTATTTCTTCAGCTCCAAACCATCTTTCACACTAACTACTCCTTCTGCCTCTCATCTAGAACTTGCAAAATGCCCTCACCTAGGCAGAGTGCCTCATCTTTATGAATTTCCATATTTCTTATACTTTTTATTCATATTTTATTTATGTGCTTTTACTCCATGTTTTTTGTTTCTGCTTAATGCATATGCATTAAGGTTATTTGGTTGGTTTTTCTTATTTAAAAATAATGTAATATTATTATATATTAACAGTTATTGAATTTCCATATTTCTTATACTTTTTATTCATATTTTATTTATGTGCTTTTACTCCATGTTTTTTGTTTCTGCTTAATGCATATGCATTAAGGTTATTTGGTTGGTTTTTCTTATTTAAAAATAATGTAATATTATTATATATTAACAGTTATGGTATAATATATTTAAGTTTTGTTTTTAATTTAGTATTAATTGTTTTTAACCAAAATTTTATGATGTTTATTTATAGTTTTAAATATTAAAATAATATTTTTGTTATTTTTTTATTAATATTTAAATTTATTTGTGTAAAGTGATTGGTTGAGGTCTTATTATGGGTAGTTAGTAACTTCCCCATTTCTATTAGTTAACTAATTTTTTGTTTTTTAAGATTTATTTCTTTTTATTTATTTTATTTTTGAATTTTTTCCTATTATTTTATTTCCTGAAATATAATTTTTTTACAATATTCATATAAGCACTAACTATTATTTTAAAAACATTTTTTAATAAATTTATGATAAACAGTTATATATATCAATAAAAATAAAACACAACACATATAGATATGGTATGTTAATATAAATAATCATATTTCTTAATTTTTGGTGATGACATTTAACAATACAATATTTTATAAGTTTTTATTTATTTTTTATTTTTTTGTGATGAAATTTGTTTTTATTATTTTTTTTGTTTAATTAGGTTATATTTAATTAAGTGGTAGGTACTAACTACTATATAGCTCTGTTTTTTTTTTTTTTTTTTTTTTTTTTTTTTTTTTTTTTTCAGATAAA
>APFE030632209.1:126121-143791 GCA_000404065.3 Pinus taeda | reverse complement strand
CTATCCTGCATGCCTTTAGATACAGGAACAAGTAGGCTGGGAGAGGGCTAAGTCTTCCTGGCATCAATCGAATACTAATTATTCATTAAAGAAAGATTAGCGCAATCACTATCTGATATTTGAATTGAATGAAGGTACAAAAGAAAGAGGCAATTTGAAGCTCGTTATGAGTCCCAATCATCTCTTTTGCGGCATTCTTCTACTGATTGAGGCTCTAGGTCTTGATTCATAATTTGAGTAGCTATTGCATAAGAAAACACATCATTTATCTGGACATCATTTCGGTACCATGATTCTCCACTCCAAGGAAGGTAGAATGTAGAATGCACCTCAGAAAGGATTACTTCTAAAAGTCAGAGGTTGAGGTTTGCGGAAATCGAGGTACCTAATAGGGGAAAGCACTCCTATTCCTTACCAAGGTTCCGAAGGAATAGACTAAGGCCCGACTATCCATATTGATATGAGGATGGCAGCTTTCTTGAGGCTAGTTTGACTGCTTTACTTGGGGCCCCTTTCCAGCCCCTGAGCCTTCGTGGTTGCCGGCACTAGGAAGCCCATTCTTATTCATGTAGTGTAGTCAAATCTGTGTAGTCAGGGTAGACTCTTCGAATTCCGGACCGTGCTGAAAGTTCCGTCAAGGTTGAATGTAGTGTAGTCAGGCGACCCTTGTTTAGTTAGTTTCGTTGGGGGCCTCATCAGCCTCTTTCTATATTGCATACTTTAACACCCCTTGATCTTAAAAGAGGTGCAGTGCAAGCCTTACTTACCTATACCTTTTTGATCTTCCGCTCTCATGGATATTCGCCAGCTTTGTTACTCTGGTGGCCCTTGACTGATCCGTCTCGTATCGTTTAGATAGAGATCGTCATGGGTTCTTCAATCTTTTGTTAACCTTTAGCTGCGGGCCTTTGTCCACGGAGAAAGTTGTCGAATAGCAGCGGATACATTCCTATTGATATTCTATGTTTATATATATAATTATATTATATATTTATATATATATATATATATATTACATAAAAAAAATGAGATATGTCTTTGTTTATCATCTTGTTGATGAGTTGTAGACAACAACATACAATGTGCATACAATAGATAAAGACATAGACAACAAATATATAGTATTTAGTTTTGACCAACATGGTCCATATATGGTCGGCTATAGAATACCTTCGTGCTGCTCCTCAATGTGATTCCATATTTAGACTTGCTTTTGAAAGTCTATCTACCCATTTTATTCTCCATACATGTGTGAACATGCAAAGGAAACAAATGAGTCTTTATCTGCCATAAATCCTCCAATATGGGAATCGAGAGTACATTCTTTTATACATTTAGTAGATGCACCCCAAATGCATTTCAATCATAAAGACATGTATGAAACCTATTGATATGAAACCCATTAGATGAGTGTAGTCCAAAAAAGAAATTGACCGAAGCATGTCCTGTTTTAAAACTAAGATGATTAGATACATATGACATCAGAAAACACTATGATATGGCCATATTTATCATCCTATTTATGAGTTGTAGACAATATACATTGTGCATGCAATAGATAAAGACAAATGCACAAAAATATAAAGTATTTAGTTTTGGCCCGCATGGTCTATATATGGACAGTGATAGAATTCTAAAGATGAAACTTCATGTTTATTTTGAATGTGCCACAACCCGTATTCCATGTTTAGAGTTTCTTTTTAAATTCAATATTCCTACCTATTTCACTCCTTATATATGTGTGAACATGCAAAAGAACAAAATGAGTCTTTTATCTACCATAAATCCTCCAATATGGGAATCGAGAGTATATGTTTGCATGCCTAAGTTTTGTTTAACTAGTTTATTAAAATCATAGAATATCCATAAACTTGAATATGAGTGCAAGCCTTTTGTTTCTCATATGCTAGTAAATCTGTACAAGCTAATAGTTATGATTGATTGTTTGTGTTAAGGTTTTTACATAAAAAGAATGAGTGATGGACATGAAAAGAATGAAACCACCCGACTTCTATTTGTTGATACAATGGAAGCCCCATCAAAATATTCCCATGGATTTGAGGGATCAAGTTTCTCATTTAATATAATTCTGGGGTAGGGGGCGGGGGGTGTTGGATCCTTTTTCTTGAGGAAAATGGCCCAAAATTTCAAGAGCTTCAACAACAATACACTAAGGAATTAAATATTTGTCCTGAAATATAGCTTTGTTGTGAGATAACCATACCCCCATGCAATAGTTATAGGAAGAGCTCTAAATGAATGAGTGTTCAGGTTAGAGTACCATTCCTTCCATGTTGATTCCAAGTTTTCTCCTTCCCATAAATGGTTGAGACATATCACAAACTTTCATACATCCCACACCTACTAAAAGAAAGGGCATTGTGTGAATAAATGTTCAATGGATTTTTCATCTCCTTTGCAAAAGGAACACCATCCCAGCCCAATGGAAAAGCGTTTTTGAAGGATTTCCCATGTGGGAACCTTCTTCTCTAGAAGACACCACATGAATGTTTTAGCTATAGCTGGGAATTTAGATTTCTAGACTGCCCTCCACCATTTTTCTCATCAAGAATTTTGTTAGAATTAAGAACTATATAGCCAAGTTTTGGGGTGTAAAAGTTGGCTGGGGAGATGCTCCATACTTGCTCACGCTCTTGGTTAGTGACTCTTATATGAATTTTAGTCAAAGAATTCAAATAACCATTCTAGACCTCAAAAAAATTATCCTTGAGCCCTATCTCCCCAACTTATTTCCATCCTTGCCTTGAAATTGTAGTGTTTTCCTAGCTGAAAATTTGTGTTAATTTTGTAATTCCTTTGTCGTATAATGAGAAAATTAAAGGTTTTGGAAGGATGTGGAAAATTCCACTCCTTGGCCGAGGGTATGAACAAATTCTCACTTTTTCAATGTTTCCTACTTTCCAAGCCAATCCATTACCAATGAGATGAAATGTTTGCATGTGGTTTTTCCTCCCATCTAATCAATTCCTGAAGGGGGCTTTGGGATATATATTTTTTCATGACAACCATGGTCTAGAGGTTTTGAGTTATGAGGAGCCTACAACAACATTTTGCTACCAAGGCCTTTGAGAACATGAAGACGTTTTTGAACCCCCATCCTCCCAATTTCTTTAGAGTTGATATTTCCCCCATTTGACAAAAGGAAGGATCCCATTCTTCTTATTCTCAAACCAAAGGAATTTGAAACACAACCTTCTGAATTTTTCTAGAATTCATTTCATAATCCATGCAAGAGACATCTAGAAGTCCAAACTTGCTTCTAAAATATATTTAATCAACACTAGACAACCTACTCTAGATAACCACTTAAGGATCCACCTTTTCAGCCTTTTCTCAGTTTTAACAATGAGCCAAGACCAATCTACATTACTGTCGAAATTCAATTTTAGATAATACCCCAGATAATTTAAATCATCATCTAAATGCTTGGTCGAATAAGGAATGTGGAGGGATATAAGCCTCAACTCTTCTTAAAAAATATTATGATAAAAAGTGTTGACTTTATAATGTTTATAGACATACCTATGACTCTTCCATAGAGGCTCAAGATCTTGAAGAGATTACCGATCTCTCTTGTAAAACCATTACTAAAAATAAGAATATCATCAACAAAAAAGAGGTGAGTTAGAGATAAATTTTGGGATATAGAGGTTCCATGTAAGTCTCCTCCTCACATAGTTTCGACTAAAAGATGGCTCAGTCCCTTCACAATAAGAAGGAAAAAATCAAGGCAATAATCTAGATATAGTCTGGATGCAGTATGGATATAGTTTAGATGCAACTCATGACCCGTGAGATGAAATCTAGGCGAAAACTGATATGAGTAGGGAGGAGACAAATATATATCCATCTTACCTTATCATAAGCTTTTGAGAGATCTTTTTTTAGAAAATCCCCTTTTAGATTGAGTCTTTATATTGTGGAGGCACTCCTATCCCATCCCTATTGCCTCGTGAATTTTCTTACCATCTCAGAAGGTGAATTTCTCCTTTGATATTGATTTAGATAATATGGGTTTCATATTGTTTGCAATTAGTTTTGCAACCAATTTGTAGATCACATTGCACATTGAAATAGGTTGAAAGTCATCAAAGGATTTAGGGGAATTATTTATGGAAATGTGTTATAAATGTGGAGTTGAAATGAGAAAGCATTCTTTGATTCCTCTTGGCCCTAGGATTTTGTCCCTTTAGAAACCATGTAAAACTATTTTTTTCTCATCCTTGGTGACTTCTTCCATGAGGGAACTACTTTTTTCTTCCTCTATAAACCTAGGAATAAACATTGCAGTCTTGATAATTTCTACTATGGATGTCTCTTCAGGGGCTCGAAATAGGTTTCAAACATACATCTTTCCAATATTTTCAATCCCATCAATGTTTGAGACTCATCCACCCTCAACATCCTTGAGACTCCATAAGGTTTTGCTCATGTTTCTACCTTTGGCATAAGCTTGGAAGAATTTTGCATTCGCATCCCCACATTGCAACCAAATATTAATTTTTTTAGTCACCGTATACCCTCCCTAATCTCCAGAATCTTATTTCTCTTTTTAACCATTCTTATTATCTTTTCCCTTGCTTCATCCAATTCAAATCCTTCCCCTGCTAAATTGGAATACAACTATAGTTGGTTTCAATTCTTTCCAACTCCTGATCAATTTCCTTCTTCTTTTTCTTGGCCCATTCCTTGGATTTTTGTTTAATAATGTTAATATTGGATTTGAATTGATCATTTTTTGAGGTTCCTTCTTGAGGATTGAATAATTTTCAATGAAATTTAACGAGATTAATGAAATCTTCTTCTTTTAACTAGTTTGATTTCATTTTGAAAGGATTGGTTGGATTTAGGAATGCTGCCTTTATGTCCAAAAAAAATTGGTGAGCAGTCTGAACTACCCTCCCCCCCCCACAATTTCATTCCACTATTTCATAAGAATGAAATGTTCCAATATAGCTTCAAGGATTAGAAATCTATCGATTCTATTTGCTACTTTGTCTTCCTTAGTGCACCTATTTCTCTAGGTGGGTACAATTTTGACAAAGTCTACATCTTCTAGTCTGGTCATGTCAACTTTATTCTAGAAACATTTAGCGAGGGGATTTGGCCTCATTCTAGGCCCCCATGTTTTCTACTTACCCAATGAGAAATTCATATCCTCTCCTAAGATGAGATTGTTATATTTTAAGATGGAGTAAAGAAGACACTCCAAGAGTTCCTGTCAATTTGAGGATGGAATATAAATATTGTGGACCAAGAGTGCGTAAATATATTGAAAATACTTCCATTTCCAAGCCTTGCCTCACATTCCATAAGTTTTTTTCTTGGATTACCCTCCTATTCCATCCCACAAGTAGACCACCTAACATTCCTCTAGCATCTAGAATGATGATAGACCATCTGCACAAAAAGGATTCAAGGCATATAACTATTGATTCTCCATCCCCTACAACTTCTTGTAGGATGATCATATCAAGGAAATTTATTTCTATGAGCCTCTTCAAAGCACACCTTTTGGAGGAGTGCGTTAGCCCTTTATAGTTTAGCGAGAGAAATTTCATTTGAAAACCCCTACTAGGGATTTCACAACTCTAAGAACCCCATGAATTGGTTGTTATTTTCCCATGGTTAAGTCCTCACGAGCTTATTCTTTTTCTTTAATGAGATGCTATTTTCTACCCCTGCATCTGGTTTCCCTAGAGGTGATATAGACCTTCCTAAGGCCCATCAAAAAACCATCCAAATTTGGAAAAATGGAGTGAGATCGAAGGTTGTAAAATATGTCACCAACTTTTGTGTTCTTGGAGGGGGATATAGAGGACAAAGTCACAGGGGATGAGTGGCCTTTTGGTGTAGGTTAGCAAGGACTTCCTGTAGGAGGAAATGAATAATTTTTTAAGGAAATAGAAATAGAACTAGACTCATGGGGTATAGGAACAATGTGTGTAGCAGATGTGATAAAATCATGAGAAGGGGGACAGTGAATGGAAATAGAGAACATACCTTAATTTAGTGTGGGTTTCTCTTTGAGAGGATATCCTACCTCTGTTTGACCCTTTTCCGCTTCATTTTCACTCTCCCCTTGGTGATAAGATGAAAAATACCCCACTGCATCCTCCACCATAGGCTCGAGTGTTGTACCCATTTGATCTAGAATATTTTTTGTGGAGGGTGATTCTTTCTTCTTTCTATGGAATGGGAGTGATGAGCCTCGATATTGCAACAAGAATGCTACAACTCCCAAGTCTACCAACTTTAATTATCAACCTGGGGTTTGTACAAAATTAAGAGGTATCGACACTCTATGTGAAACATACAATATGTCCTTCCTTCATTGTCATGATGTAATGGAGTGCATGTACTCAAGTCAAATCCTAAATTGATTGTAGAAAATGAAATCTTCGAAATGGAAACCTTAACCTATTGCAAGCAAGAAAGTACAAGGAAAGAAACCTATTCTAACTGCATAGATTAAATATCATGAATCAAATTTCAACCATTACATTTCAAAGAGTTTATATCTATTAATAGAGTTCATTGGATGTGGCAATCATCATTGTATTATCTATTTCATAAATTTTTCCATTAGCCCAAATTGTTGAAATGTTTTGCATGGGTAAAGAGGTGAGTCCTAAGTGGTATTTAGTCTTCCCCAATCATTGATTTAGAGCCTATAGGTCTTGATTCAACCTTAAGGGACTATAACAAAGCATCTTGAGTGAATCTAGGCAAGTATATGCATGTTGGAAGGCTACTATAGGGTTTCTTGTAGTGCTACTACATGAAGTAACAAATTTTCTATAGGGAGTTATAATTCATCGAATGACCAATCAAATCAAATCCAAATTGGATGGGATTTTTTATTTTATTTAATAGGATTCCTTAGATCTCCATTCCAAGTGGAATCACTCAAAAATATCTTCGTTAACCCATGCTAAAAAATAGCAGAAAATTACTAGTCTAAAATGTAGAAATTTGAGAGCTAATGAGCTAGTAAATCTATCAAATGCATAACCTAATCAAGTGAAAATGAAATGGGGTAATTTTTTTTTATTAACTAGAATGTTTTTGTGATCTAATGCAATTGAAATCAAATCAATTGAATCTCATTAGCATTCTTATTTGCCACAATGGACTTCTAGAAATCTAGATTTGGGAATAAGCAAACTAATCCAAGTAATTCAATGATTACTATGACCTTCCAAATTTGTTCCAAGGATAAAATGATTCTTTTTATATTACAAAATAAACTAATTCAATAATTTAACTTAATACTTCAACAAGAAATAATTAATACTAAATGCAGAAATAGAAAAAAAAAGAAGACAAGAACAAGAGATGCATGTGAATAAGGAGTGAAAAGAAGAAAATTAAATGATACAAAAGGGCTCTGAGGCTCCTGGGATGGCCAAGCCCAAGGAAAATAAGATTCCTATGGAGGAGACCAATATTTAGAAACTGAATGTGGCACCAATCTTCATTATTTCCATCAAGACAATTACATCCCTTCAAGAAATGAAAGTGGAGCTACAAAAATACGAGTTCTCTCCACAAAAAAGACTAATAAAAATCAACCCCTAGATGAAAATTCGACTTGGTACATATAAAAAATGATTAGTAATCATTCCCCATGAAAGAAGGAAGCTTTCTCCACCAAAATCCCTTGATTAGTGGATCTGGTTCCCAATACTAGAAATCTCCATTAAATGGCAGTGAGCACATTCCTAGATTTTCTCAGTCATTGGAGCTCCACAATCTATGCCATAATTCCATAATATTTTGTTGATTTATTATTTAATATTGATTCTCATATAGTAGGGAGAAAGTCCCTAAATTATCTCCTCCCCCAAATCTTCATAATCTGCCCAATATTCTCATAATATTCCACAAAAATAAATAATATTAGGAACACATATACAATTATCCACAAATCTTCCTAATAAACATATTAAAGTTAAAAATACATTATCTAATTCAAAAAGAGAGGTTTAATGTTTTGAAGGATGGTCATATGGGCCTTAATTGATGTCTAATTTAGAGGCATGGGCCTTAATCTATGTCTAATTTAGAGGCTCATCAGTGATCTCACAATATGTTACTATGTGCTTGTATTTACCTATTCCCTATGTTAATTTTTCCGGCAATCCTTTGTGGAGGTCAATATGGACTAATATGCAAGCAACGGTTCGAAACATTATCAAGAGGTAGGAGGAATTATCTTCTAGGTATTTCCCTTGTGAGTTCCATAGGTCTGAGAAGGTGTGATCAACCCACTAATTTGATGGAAGATCGGGAAGGCGAACCTAGATTGGGGCCTCATCCAATCTTTCCCTCTCAACATCGAATAAGGGGACGAAAAATTATGAAGAAAAGGGGTGAAACCTAGCTTCCATACCTTACATAAATTAATAGAAATTTGCTACTACTGATGAATTTGAGATTAAAAGCAAGGGATTAAAAATTTCCTTGACTATTTTGTGGAATGGAAATCACAATTTAGAAATACATGCAATAAAATGCAACCATCAAAACCATAAGAACATAATGATTTTACAGGGGAACCCAATTGGGAAAAACCCCTCCGCTAATTTTCATTAGTCAGATGAGAATGAGAAACTATTACAATGTCTTGTTCAATATTGAAGCACACCCTACATTATCAAACTGTTCTCCTACTGACTTCCTCCTATTTCCTTACAAAATTAGGCTACTAAATAATAGGGGAATTCCCCTATTATTTAGTAGCCCCAACTTCCTCCTATTTCCTTTCATAATTCAAGAGAAATTAGGCTACTAGATAATAGGGGAATTCCTTATTTCCTTGCAAAAGTTCAAAGGAATTGATCACTTGCCTCAAAGCCAAGCTTGTACATTCAAGTAGTATCTTGATAGTTAAAATGTGCCTTTTCCTCCACTCTAGCTAGGCAATTCGAATTCCATGCATGTCTAGCTTATTTTTAGTTGATTGACTAGTTTAACTAAGAGATCACTGAGTTAAAAATAGTTCTACTACTCAACTAACCTTCAACTGAATCAATTAATTACTTGAGCTTAGTTAACTGATTTCAACTGAAAATAACTGAACTAGATTGCTAAATTTTAGCAATCACTACATGCACAACTCTACTTCAAGCCTATAACTCGAATTTACTGATCTAACTAGGAGATAAGGCCATGTCACATAAGTTAACTACAATCCAAGTCATCCTGCTAATGTGGAAAATCAAATTACTCAATTTTACTAAGGCACAAGTCAAATTGAGGCTTTCTTGCTACAATTTCTAGCACTCCCTCTTAGCAAGAAAGGGATTTTTCACCACCCTTATCCTACACCTATGGAATTTGAATTTTCCTCTTGAAATTTCCTTTGTTAAGATATCTGCATCATGTTCCTTAGTTGGAATGTACTATAGCATCTTAATCCTCCTCTGCACATAATCCTGCAAGTGAGGGTACTTGATATCAATGTGCTTGCACCTATCACAGAAATCTGGATTCTCATAGAGTTTAATACAACTCTGATTATCACAATAAATCCCTATTTGATCCATCTCTTAACTAAAAAGGCACACAAGTATTTCCTCATCCATATGGCCTCACATGATGCTTGACTTACAATCATTTATTAAACTTCTACTGAGCTAAGTGCCACAAACATTTGTTTCCTACTATACTAGGAAATAGTTACAGATCCAACACTAAAGATAACATCTGAACTACTTTTCTTGTCTAATGGACTCCCTTACCAATCTACATCAATGAAGCCTTGGATATTCACTCCCTTTGTCATCCTGTACCATAACCCATACTTGGTTGTGCCTCTAAGGTATCTTAACACATGCTTTATTGCCTTCCAATACATCTTGGTAGGCTTAATCATTACTTGACTCAAATAATAAACTGCATAGCATCTGATGGGCCTTGTGTTCACTAGATACATCAAGGATCCCACAAGTTTTCTATAGATGGTGGCATCTACTACCTCTCTTGAAGAAGCACTCTCCTTCCTCCAATTTATAACTAGAGGTGTGTCGATAGGCTTGTAGTTCTCCATTTGAAAACTATGAAGTATTTCATAGGAATACTTCTTCTGACTCACAAACAACGCACCATCACCTTGCCATACTTCCAACCCAAGGAAGTAATGCATTAAGCCTGTTGTCACTCACTACCTTTTTAGTCACCAGTGACTTTAGAAGCCAAATAACAGTGATGTTTGATGCAAAATTTTGAGCCACAGAAGATGTCAAAGCTAAACTGGACCCTCTCTAGTGTGTAGCGATTAGAAAGAAATTTACGGTGGTATATAGAAGTCCAAAAAAGGATTCCTGGATCAGAAGTTAGGGCCTCTTAAAGAATTCCTTTAGAAAGATCAAAGAACCCTAAAAAATGGTTAAGTGTTGAAGAAAATTCACAATTGGGACTTGGGACAATTTGTCGCAATTTCATATCAGTGTTAGTGGGTCTGGTCACATCACATATATTGTATTTTCACATATCGGCAGTGTCCTGGGTCTAGGTAGAACAATCTATCAATGATTGTGATGATTTAAGTCCCAAAACAGGAAAGGGGGTTGATTTGTGATATAGGACTAAAGTTCTAGAAAGGAGTTGATTCTGATTTACAAAGGAAAAGGCTGCCAAACCAAGGGCCTGGCCACTCCTTCTCTCTCCTCCACGTGGCAAAATATTACATTATCGCATATTGGCGACGTTCAAGTCCCAAAACAATGAAGGGGGGCTCATATTGTGATATGGACCAAAATTTTTGGGGAGGGTTGACTTTTAAATACAAAGGAAAAGCATGCAAAACCAAGTCCCAACCGACCTCTTTCTCTCTCCTCCAAGGGCCATGTGGCAAATTTTGATTGGTACTCAGAGCTAATGTGGTGGATGACATCAACAATGACGTGGCAAGTACAGACGATGATGTGGTAAGTATGGATGATGATGTGGCGGTGGACACATGTCACTTGTTTTTTGCATTTTCAAGGGTCCAATGGGGCTGTTTCTGTTGGAAGAATCACCGCACCTCTATAGAATCCATAATTTCCACCCTAGGGATCCTGGTTACTGGCTTGTAATGTTTACCAACACCTGCGGGTTTTGGTGTAACAACAAACCTCCACATGGTATCAGAGCTTGGACCCAGGTTCGATTCCCCTGAGCGGCGTTTGAGGGGGGTGTTGGAAGAATCACCGCACCTCTATAGAATCCATAATTTCCACCCTGGGGATCCTAGTTACTGGCTTATAATGTTTACCAACACCTGCGAGTTTTGGTGTAACGGAAAACCTCCACAGTTTCCAGGTGCCACGTGGCACCACTCATAGGGTGACATGTGGCAGTGATGACGTAAAAATGACGTCAGTAGGTTATCAGCTATTGACGATCAACAGTTCCTGGTTTTGGGCTTATTCGCGATTACGATGCAATAAGGAGGGGCTCGAGATGCGATATTTCATAAGCTATGATTTACAAAGATTTTGGGTTTGGTAAATTAGCTGATGAGGGATTTATGCGTTATAAAGAAAAAGTCCCCCACACAGCAAGTCAAGGCCTTAAGCGCTTTTAAGATGAGCCCTCGGTCTCTGCCTGTGGCCCTATGAGGAAATTCATAAAAGGGTTGTAATAAAGGGCGTGTAAGAGTTAATTAAATGCCGGTCCGTTCAAATGTTTTAAAATGAATTGAAATCCTGCACCATGGTCCATTAATAACACTGTACAGAGAATTATGAAAGATTAATGGGTTCATAGTTGGGTGTTTAATGAGGAGTATGGGAATATTAATGTAAATATTGCATGCAATATGATTCTATAAGTCAATGTCGAAGGCATTTTAATGGCAGAAATTACTTAAGTCGGATGATGTAGAAATGAACCACCTACAACAGCTAAAAAGAGTCTATGACAGTAGGGATGTGGCTTGACAAGAGGCCTCCACTGAAATGACAAAGGGACACCTCCTCCTTCCTCTCTCTGTCTTCTTTCTCTATGTATTAATGTCTGATTTCTTCAAGAAAGGGATGGTATCACATTGTAATCTTTTAAGGGGAAATAGTACTTCACCCTAATCGAGACAGCTGAGACTCGGCCTAGGGATATTTTCTACTCTGTCATGATTGTAAAACCTTCCCCTTCTTCCTATAAATAGGAAAATTCAATACTATGTTAGGGGGTTGGTTCTGGATATTCTGACCCATGAGGGCTGAATTTTGTGATGCCATTTTGGTTCAATTTGCTGTATTCAGGGGATTTCACTAATATCTTTGCAAAATGTATGGACCAGTTATTGGCTTCTCTGAGATAAATGATATTTTCCTAATTGATTCCAAACATGTTAATGTGCATTAAGTTTTCCCTTTTGTAACCTCTTTCCAATTTTGTATTTCTTCCTTAAAAAAATGTTAAGGCAATCATTATGTTTCTGGCTGATAAATGGATTTGAATTCACTACTAAATAGAATAGAGTACCTGTGTGAGACCACATAATTACTTTTGTTATCTTTATGCATATATTACCTATCATCCTTCAGATTTGATCATGTTTGTAAGTAGCTTACAGTACCTGTGGTGGCTCAGACTTACCTCAAATGTTGAACAAAGATTGATACCCATTGCTATGCAAGCCTGAAGCTTTACATCAGATCCCCCTATTGTTGTCTTTCCAACTTCTTACTCTCTCATGTTTCTACTAAAATACAGTGGTTGATGACTATATTTATTACAACCCTCTACACCTGATTTCCTCCTTCTCCTCCTCCTCTCCTTCACCACTTCAAATTTAGTTCAAGCTGTCTCATTTCCATGTGTAGGTCACCAGAAGAAGAAACTATTTGTCTTTGAGATTGCTCCATATACCCCCAACATCTACATTCATGAGTTGGCTTGAACTTCCCTCATTAAAGGCATATTGAACCAAACCCTCTTACCACCATCTACATTTTGTGACAATTGGAGTGCTGAAAAACCCTCTCATACCATCTTACAAGTACTCCTCTATTTAAGATGTCCTAGGCACTAGTCTACAATCAACCTGCAGGCTATCTCTAGGGAGCTTTCTTTGCATCTTGCTATACTTTTATTGCAGGTGAAATATTTAGCGACAGCATCTTTCTGGTGCTATTGTCAGGGAACAAATTAGAACTTTTCTCCCTGGGTATGAAAAAACATTTCATTTCCTCTGTTAGGTGAGCATAGGAAGTGTGGGTTGAAGATCTTTCACCTTGGAAACTCTGTTGTCAAATCTATGGTAAACAACCTGGCGAATCCATTGTCCATATCTCTGTTCCAATAATTGTGGCCTTTTAAGCATCCTCATACTCACTCTGATGCTACAACAACCCAAAAATCTCCCTACTTTTCAAGCTGAAATCAATCATATAGGGAGGTTTTCAAGATGGCCCTTCCTGCATTTCTGGCCAACCAATTTGCACCATTGGATTTTTCTTCTATTGCTGGTTTTCCCAATCACGGCCCTCCATGTCATGAGTGGAACATATATTTGTCTAAATTCAGTGAGAACTCAGAGAAAAGACCTAACCAAAGCCCTAAAGACTTTCATGAATGCATGGAGGAACGAGGCATTCTTCTTGAAGATGTACAAATGAAGTTATTCAAATTGTCTTTAGAAGGAGATGCTAGGGTCTGGTTGAAAACACTACCTCATGGCAACATATCTTCCTTGAAATGTTTCCATACAACATTCTATTAATATTATAAGAGATTGTATCCACAAAATTCTCTGCTTGAAGATTGCTGCATACTTTGTAATGATGAAAACAATCCAGAGGTTGATGAATCTACTGAGGATGTTGGTGGAGTTCCTATCCAAGAAAGCATCTACTCACGTCAAGAAGCATCACCCTATGATATAGAAAGAGAAGAAGGAAACACCATTGAGATACAAATAAACTCTTAGAGGGCTTATTCAGTTGAGTAGGATGTTTGTCCTTCTTATTATGAATATGACTCTGATGGAGAGTCTAGTGAGGCAAAGCTACCATACTCCCAGTTATGGGAAGCTGAACAAGAAGAAGAGGTCCATTAGTAGGCCAACAAAGAGGCTCCAATCCATGATGCTTATCTTTCACATGAATAGAAGGATCAAGGACCTACTCCTATATATGATTCATATGATTTAGGGGAGGAGTAAATGGTCATGGAGTTGTAGAAGGAGCTATTTACCAGCAAGTAGGGAGAAAGCTCTCAAAAACACATGTTTCAAGAAGAAATCAAGGCTAAAATACCACACAGAGTCTGCTACAGCAAGATTCCTCCCAAGAATTCTCAACAGTCCCTCCAATCTATGACTCTTACAGTTCAGACAATGAATATTTTGTTGCAAATTTCCAAGAAGATGGCCCCATTGAAAAATGGGTAGTGAAAGATCAACAACCAGTTTCTCTTGAAAAGGTTGAAGCTGAGGAGCTGGATAATGTTTTTGTCTACCTTGGAAAAGAGGATATTGGTTAGTAGACTGTATGTGAAGAAGATGATGCTACAAGAATTCATTGTCTATTCTATGACCCTATGGCTGAGTATATGAACCCATTATTTGGCCAACAATAGAGGTTATTCCAGCACCATGTATTAGGTTCCATATCTGTAGATTTTCCATGTTGCATGGCTGTTTTAATATTTCTTTTTTAGTAGTATGAAGGCATGTGGTCCAATACTCTAATGCTGGCTTGGTTCTATTGGAGAGTTGAACATACTTAGCTAAATTAAGCATTGCACATAAGTAGAATTGTACATAAATAAGCTCACTAGTTGAGCATTTACTTTCAGTAGTTAGAGTTTTTATTTTCTGCATGTAGATGGATAAAGAAAGGTCCCATGGAGATTTTTCTAATTATAAAGTACATGTATTACTGACTCCATTCCAAATGGTGAAGGATGTTGGTCTGTAGGTTCTCATCACCTTGCCAGCAAGGCACTCACCCCAATATGAGCCAATGTTGTCAGTCACTTCCTTTTCAGTCACTAATCGCTTTAGAAGCCAAATAGCAGTGATGTTTGATGCAAAATTTTAATGCACGAAAGTTGTCAGAGCCAAACCAAACCCTCCCCAACGTGTAGTGCTCAGAAAGAGATTTCTAGTGGTATGTAGAAGTCCAAAAAAGGGTTCCTAGATTAGACGTTAGGGCCTCTTGAAGAATCCCTTTAGAAAGCTTAGAAAACCCAAAAAAATGGCTAAATGTTGAAGAAAAATCACAATTGAGACTTGGGACATTTCGTCAGAATCACATATCAACATTAGTGGGTCTAGGTGCATCACATATATTGCATTTTCACATATCGACGGGGTCCTAGGTCTAGGCAGAATAGTTTATTGGTGATTACGATGGTCTAAGTCCCGAAACAAGAAAGGGGGTTGATTTGTGATATAGAACTAAAGTTCCGGAAAGGGGCAGATTCCAATTTACAAAAGGAAAATCCTACCAAACCAAGGGTCGGGTTGCTCCTTCTCTCTCCTCCACATGGCGCAATCCCTCATTATTGCATATTGACAAGGTTTGAGTCCTGAAACAGTGAAGCGGGGCCGATATTGTGATCTAGACCAAAATTGTCGGGGAGGCTCATTTTTAAATATAAAGGAAAAGCATGCAAAACCAATGCTCGACCAACCTATTTCTCTCTCTTTTAGGGGGCCACATGGCGGCTTCTGATTGGTCCTCAGAGTTGATGTGGTGGATGATGTTGCAAGTATGGACGATGATGTGGCAAGTATGGATGATGACATGATGGTGGACACATGTCACTCATTTTTGGAATTTTCATGGGTCCAATGGGGTTATTTTCGGGTGCCACATCACACCACTCACAGGATGACATGTGGCAGTGATGACATCAGCAATGATGTCAATAGGTTATCGGCGATCGACGATCGATGGTTCCTAGTTTAGAACTTATCGACGATTGCGATGCAATAAGGAAGGTCCTCGGATGCAATATTTCATAAGCTGAAATTTACAAAGATTCCGGGTTTAAGAAATCAACTGATGAGGGACTTATGCATTATAAATAAAAGTCCCCTTGCACAAAAAGTCAAGGCCTTAAGCGATTTTAAGATGAGTCCCCGGTCTCCACCCGTGGCCCTATGAGGAAATTCATAAAAGGGGCTGTAATAAAGGGGGCCTAAGAGTTAATTAACCGGTCACATGTTCGACTGTTTTAAATGAATTGAAATCCCGTGCCGTGATGTAATGATAGCACTATACAAAGACTTATGAAATATTGATAGGTCAGTAGTTGGGCGTTTAATGAGGAGTATGGGCAGATTTATGTAAAGATGACTTGCAATACGCTTCTATAAGTCGGCGCCAAAGGCATTTTAATGGAAGAATTAACTTAAGTTGGTTGATGTATAAATGAACTACCTCAAAAAACTGAAAAGAGTCTATGACAATAGGGACGTGGCTTGTTAAGAGGCCTCCACTGAAATGACAAAGAGACACCTCCTCCTTCCTCTCTCTATCTTCTTTCTTTGTGTATTAATGTCTGATTTCTTCAATAAAGGGATGGGATCTCATTGTAATCTTTTTGGGGGCAACAATGCTTCACCCTAGTTGAGACATCTAGTTGATATCACATCTGAGAGATTGTAAAACCTTCCCCTTATTCCTATAAATAGGTAGAGGCAAGACTATGTTAGCGGGCTGGTTCTGGATATTCTGACCCATGAGAGATGAATTCTATGATTCCATTTTGGTTGAATTTGCTGCATTCATGGGATTTCACTGATATCATTACCGAATGTATGGACTGGTTATTGGCTTCTCTAAGATAAATGATATTTTCCTAATTGATTCCAAACATGTTAATGTGCAGTAAGTTTTCCCTTTTGTAACTTCTTTCTAATTTTGTATTTCTTCCTTAAAACAATGTTAAGATAGTCGTTATGTTTCTAGCTAATAAATGGATTTGTCTTTACTACTAAATAGAAGAGAGTACCTATGCGAGACCACATAATTACTTCTGTTATCTTTATGCATGCAATACCTGTCATTCTTCATATTTACTCATGTCTGTAAGTAGCTTACAGTACCTATTGTGGCTTAGACTTACCTCAACTATTAAACAGAGATTGATACCTATTACTAAGCAAGCTTGCAGCTTTACATCAACTCCCCCTATTACTGTCATTCCAACTTCTTACTCTCTCATGTTTCTGCTAAAATATAGTGGCTGAGGACTCTATTTATTACAACCCTCTGCACCTGATTTCCTCCTTCTCCTCCCCCTGTCCTTCACCACTTCAACTTTAGTTCAAGCTGTCTCATTTCCATGTGTAGGTCACCAGAAGGTGAAACCATTTCTCTTTGAGATTGCTCCATATACCCCCAATATCTAGATTCATGAGTTGGCTTGAATCTCCCTCATTAAAGCCATATTGAACCAAACTTTCTTGCCACCATCTTCATTTCATGACAATTGGAGTGCCGCAATCCCCTCTCATACCATCTTACAAGAATTCCTAACCCCTTGCTAGCCCCCGAAAATAATCCCAATAGCGAGGTTAGCAATTCTTAACCCGCTATTATTATAATTTTAGCCATGCTCCTCTTTAGGTTCCTTAGCATGTAGAATATCTAGGATTAAATAAACCTAATTATTAGTTAAATTAGAACAATATCATCTAAAGGA
>APFE030632209.1:108154-121978 GCA_000404065.3 Pinus taeda | reverse complement strand
AACTTTAATAATGAAATAAATAAGTATTAATATTAATATGAAAATTAAAATAACTAACTAATTATTAAACAATAAAATCAAAGGGCTAAAATAACAAAAATAATTAAATTATAAATGAGTCGGCCTGTTTGTCTTCTCCTCCAGCTTTTTCATATTTATACCTATCCTGCTCCTTCTTTTCTCCTCACAATTTGTCCTGATGATGAGTCTAGTTTCAGACTCGAAACATCGACCATAAAATATGAGCACTGTGGAATATCCAAACTCCATTCAAGAATTCCTCTATTTAAGATGTCCTAGGCACTGGTCTGCAATCAACCCATAGGTTGTCTCTAGGGAGATTTCTTTTCCTCTTGCTACACTTATACTGTAGGTGCAATATTTAGCAACAACAAAGCCCATGTCTTTCATCTCGAATTGTCTTGAAAGGTCCTCCTTGTAAGAGTGGATCAACTTCTCATCCCCTGTAATTATCAATTCATCAACATAAAATACCAACATAATCAAATTTCCATATACCACAATGTGATAGAGATTGGAAGCCACTTCACCTTTGGTGAAGACCAATCCATTAAGACATGTTTCTATCTAGATGTACCATGCTAGCAACACCTGCTTGAGACCATACAAGGTTCTCTTGAGTCTACACACATGTATCTCCCTATCATATGTCTCAAACCCCTTTGGATTCTCTATGTAAATATCTTCCTCAACAACACCATTGAGGAAGGTAGTATTAAGATCCATCTGATGGATCTTCCACCCCATTTCCACAACTAATGCTAGAATGGTTTTGATCGAGGAATATCTTTCAACTAGGGAAAAAATTTCCCTATAGTCCACTCCCTCTATCTGATAGAATCCTTTGACAACAAATTTGGCCTTGGACTTCTCAATTCTTCTATCATCAGCATGCTTCACTTTTTAGATCCACCTGGAACCAACCACTATCTTGTTCTCTATCCTTAGAACCACCTCCCATACACTTTTTTTCATGATGGAGTCATACTCCTCCACCATGGCATCAAACCACACTTGATGAGAATCTCCTTCCTCAAATGAAGAATGCTCTAACTTAATGAGTTCTATCATGAGAGCCATATAACGAGTTTACTTTTTTGGAGACCTCCTCTTCCTGCACATATATGTAAGATCTCCCACATTCTCTTGTGCATCCTGTACCAATATATTAGCTTCTTTGGTTCTCTTCCTCCCCTCTTTGGAAGATTCTGGTTGAGTGTGTGTCTCCACTCAGCCTCTTGTCTTCTCCTTCACTTGTGGTTACTCCACAACATCCTGAAGTTCTACATGAGGCTCCTTCTTTGCTTCTAAAACCTCCTCCTTTGGTGGGATACTCATCTCTCGCTTTAGAGAGCATATCACAACCTTCTCCTCATCAAATTTGACATATCTTCTCACTACTGCCACCATAAGTGAGGGAAAATACAACCTATAGTTATGTGTAGTCTCTGTGTATCCGAAAAAGATTTCCATCTCAGCTATAGGCTCAATTTTATTCCTACTATTCTTGGATACATGATAATACAAAATAGCCCGAAATATTCAAAAAAAGAGATACATTTTGTTTCCCCCAGAGAAATCTTATTCGGGCGTGATCATGCCAATTATTCTATGAGGGATCATGTTCTACAAATAACTGTGGTGTTGCATGCTTCTTCCCATAGATGTAATGGAATCCCTTAATCATGCAACAATGCTCTTGTGTATCCCACTATATTTATGTAGTTCCTTTAGACCACCCGATTTTATTATAGGTTGTGGGGTTCTATCTGTTCTCTTCTAATACCCTCTTTGGCACAAAATTCCTTGAAGGTGTTAGAAACAAATTCTCCTCCATTATCACTTCTCAAGGCTTTCAATTTCTTACTAGTCTCCTTTTCAACCAATTCTTTGAATTCAATAGATATTGAGAATATTTCATCCTTCTTCTACATGAAGAAGATCTGGCATTTTCTAGAAAATTCACTAATAAAAATCACATAATATATGTTTTGTTGTGGAAGCTGTAGAACATGGTCCATATACATCAGATTGGACTCACTCCAATATTGCTCTAGCTCTGCTATCTTAGCTCCAGAAGGTGGATTTGACATATTTCCCAATGTGCATCCCTTGTAGACATCATACTGGTCAAGGATGCATTTTTTGAGACCAATGGTAATATGCTGCATGATTTTTAAGGCCCCATGGTGTAAGTGTCCCATGTTACTATTCGAAAGTTCTCCAACATCTCGAATATCCACTTTTTCTACCTTTGTACTATGTGAAATGAAAGCTTCCACCTCAATATTGTAAATAGTTTTAACTCTAACTCCAATTTGTTTCACTTTCTTGGTAGCTACATGTCTTAGAAAGGATTTCCCAATACTGAAAACAACCTCATAGCCTTTATCCTCCAATACAACTATGGATATCAAGTTCTTCTTAAGCCTAGGTACATACATAACATCTCTCAGATGAATATTGGAGTTTGACTCCCTCTTAAAGGTTATATTTCCAGTTCCTTTGGTACTATACCTCCCATCATCCCAAGTTTTATGTGCATTTGGAGATCCTTCTCCTTTAAGCTACTGAAGAAGTCTTTGCATCTTGTCATATGGAATGAGGCAACTAAATATAGGTAGCACAAACTCCCCATTACAGTGTTAGACATGCATGCAATCAAGTTGAAGTCTAATTCAAATTGTGAGGCAAGTGCTTCACCTTGTGCTCCTCCTAAATGCTTCTTGTTATAATTCTCCTACGAACGCTTAGTTGCATAGTGCCCATATTCATGGCAGTGAAAACATTTTATCTTGCTTAAGTCCTCCTTCTTGCCATCTTTTTGGATAGACTCTAGCTTACTTTGGGCCTTCTTTCCCTTAGCATTCTTGCCCTTCGCAACCAAGGAAAAATTATCTTCCTCCTCAGATTTGGATGTTACTCCATCTCTAGTGTTCATTCAAATTTCTTCTTGAACCAAATCAGTCCAAAGTATCTCCCAATTTGGAAATTTCTCCCTTCCATTTACAACACACTAGTAGCTGTGCCAAGATTATGGAAGGTTGAGGAGAGCTAGGATCACTATCTCAAAATATGATATATTTTCTCGAACTCCTCCAAGTTCATCTAGACATTGAGTGAATTTGGAGAGGTAATGTGGAATGTTTTCATTTTTCTACATGCAAAAGTTTTTGAGCTTGTCCCGTAATGCCAATTCCTTAGCATCACTAACATTTTTGAATAACTCAGTGATGGTATTCTGCATAGCAAAGGTAGTCCCCTTGCCATGTAAATTCGAGATTATGTGGTCTCTCACACCCTTTAGGATGATCCTCCTATATTTTAATATATCCTTCTTCCACTAGGATAATTGTTTTGCATCCAATACCACTCGTTTTGGAATGCCATTTTCGGTGTACTCTAAGACTCCATTATCATCAAGTACAACTTCCATTCTATCCTTCCAAAAAATGAAACTCAAGATTCCCTCTAGGGCATACTCCAATATCAATCCATTGAAAGACATTTTCCTACATGGAAGAAAATTTTCGTCACTAAATCTGTGCATTAAAATGTCTTAAGGAGAATATCTATTGATTGGTTTCCATTGTGATTTCGAGCTCTGATACCATGTATAAATTAATAGAAATTTCCGGCTACTGATGAATTCAAACTAAAAACAGGAGATTACAAATTTCCTCTATTATTCTATAGAATGAAAATCACAATTTAGAAACACATGCAATGGCATGCAACCATCAAAACCACAAGAATACAATGATTTTATAAGGTAACCCAAATAGGAAAAACCCCTATGCTTCTTTTCACTAATCAAATGAGAATGAGAAACTATTACAATGTCTTTCTTCATTCTTGAAGCACACCCTACATGCTAAACATATTCTCCTACTAACTATCCTTCTCTAGCCAACACTTAGCCAATTCAAGGCCCTAAATTACTCCTATTTCCTTGCTTAATTCAGGAGAAATTAGGCTCCTAAATAACATGGTAATTCCATATTTCCTTTCACAAATCCCAATGAATTGATCACCTACCTCGATGCCAAGCATGTACACTCAACTATTATATAATTGATAATTAAAATGTGCCTTTTCCTCTACTCTAGCTAGGCAATTCCAATTTCATGCACATCTCAGTTATTTTTAGTTGATTGACTAGATTAACTAAGAGATCACTAAGTTAAAAACATTTCTACTACTCAACAAGCCTGTAACTGACTCAATTAATTACTTAAGCTCAATTAATTGAGTTCAACTGAAAATAAATGAACTAGATTGCTAAATTTTAGCAATCACTACATGCACAACTCTACCCCAGGCATATAACTTGAATTTACCAATCTAACTAGGAGACAAGGCCATGTCGCACAAGTTAACTACAATCCAAGTCATCCTACTGATGTGGAAAATCGAGTTACTCAATTTGATTAAGGCACAAGTCAAATTGAGCCTTTCTTGCTACAATTTCTAACATACCTCCAAACTATTTTCCTGGCATCGCCCTCTTATGTGAACATCAAGTGAATCCAACCCCTTGTTAATAGCTCCACCTTCGGAAGGCTCTTGGCACAGTTGAGATTTCATTTTCAACCCAAGACTTAATGAAGGAAAAACTAAACTTCCTATCTCTAGGTCGCCTAACCAAGGTATTTTCACATCGTTTCAACATTTTGCATTGGAATGTTCTTGCCTATAAATAATGAAGGTAATGGCCTTGCCATCCTTTTTGGTAAAATTCTTCTTCTTTCTTTCGCTTAATACCTTTCCCCCTCTTTTCTACAGAGCTCCAAGTTTCTACTAATATTAGAGCATGGTTTCCCTGAGATTATTATCTAGTAATTATCTTAGTATGATTGATGCTGAGAGCTGAGGGGATGATGCCTTAGGAATGACAGAGGTCAATGAGACCCCTGATTGGAGAAAACCTTCACAGATTCCTGTATCCACAAAAAAATCAATACAAGCTAGTATGTTTGTACTTGTTGGTTCACTGCATTAGAGAAATTTTGAGGTCAAAAATAGGCCTCAAAACTAAAATGTACAAAAAAAAGTAAATTTATAAGAACCAATAGGATTCAAGATCAAGATGTCAACCATGGTGGATGATTCACCATTTTTAGAGTAAAAAAGTAAAAATATTAAAAAATAAAAAAAATACTTTTTCAGCGTGTATTTTAAACTCATCTCCCTATAATTTTGCTCAAATTTTGAGTAGGAGCACTCATTGAATGCATAATTTGATTCCTAATCTAAGGAGTTCCCATGTTGCATACTTTTGATGGACCCTGCGACATGAAAAATGAGAAATACATGAAAAATGTGTTTGCAATCACGTTTGTTCATGTATCAAGGTCCATTGAAAGTATGCAACATGGATACTCCTTGGATGGTGAATTAAATTTTGCATCCAACAAGTGCTCCCACTAAAAATTTGAGTCAAAACATAAGTTGAAAATACGAGTTGAAGAAGTAGTTTTATCTTTTTTCCCTCTAAAATTTGATGATGTAATCTAATCTTATTTTATTATTTCCACTGTTATTTTATAATATTCCTTAGGAGGCCTATTTTACAACTCAAAATTTCTCTAATGAATGGGATAGTTTTGGGCCATGGTGAAAAGAGTGCCTCTAAGATACTTGAAGGCATTGTTGTGAATCCCTAGCTCCACACTTCCAATACTAGGCTCATCTCCTCATGTGTTTCCAACCTTGGTAAGGCCACACAAGTTCACTCTTCTACCAATCCTCTAGGTGGACCCCCATGAGCACTTGGGATTTATGTGGAGTAAGGTTTGGGTTTGAAATTATTTTGAGCTTCCATTTTTTTGCCTCATACCCTTGAAATCAGGTGTGGATACCCACTAGTTTGAAATCCACTAGGTCTACTTCCTCCATAAGTGAGCTTCAAAGAAGAAAAAATTGCTAGATCAACCTTTGAATAGGAGCTCCTAGTAGACTTGTCGACTAGGATTTTAGGTGACTAGAATAGCATGGTCATGTTCACAACTCTAGGAAAAGGTGTTAATTTTGAACCAAGCGTTACCTTAGACAGGTAATTTTTATTTACCATACTACAAGAAGCACCTTCAAATGCAAAATTGATTTTAGTTCCAAAATCAAACCTTATACCTAAGTGTTCAAACACCCATGGGATAGTAGGTCGACCAAAGCCACAAGCCCCATCTCACCTAATCACATCCACATGATTACATTTCTTAATTATTTTTCTTTTATTTTATGAATATATGTCATTAAATCTATAACATGTGAAGTTTGGAAAATTTTAAGAATTCCATTCTTTTCTTAAAAATCAATGCATTAGAAGATTAAGGGTATTTAAATTGTTGGGATAGATGAATCTATTGGAAATGATATTAGGTGGAGTCTTCGATAAATAAAATGGAGTGATTGAGTGGTCCTTAAGAAGGATACTTATGAGTGGTTACATGGGAATTCACTATGTTGTGTATCAAACACTCATAGGTCTTTAGATTCCATGCACCACATAAGAGGAAAGATATATCACATGTACAATGTGCTCCTTGTAAGGCTTTGAATTTTTTCATAATTTACTCTCTATCATTTTTCTCTTTGATTTAATTATTATTATTTTTATAATAAAAAGATTTTCTTCCTTACTTTTGTTACCTATATTGAGATATTTTAGGGGTATCATCGCTACAACCCGCCTCTTACAGTGGACTAAATTCTGGGATGTTATTTTTTATGAACCTTTTCTTCATGGTTTGCTAACATCTCTTCCATTACTTCTTTCCAAATCATGATTCCAATGATGGTTCTTGGAATGTATGTAGGGATCATGCCTCTCATTCTCTTACTAGGTCACTACATGATGTTTCCTAGATAATTGTAGTAGAACTCCTATCATTTCCATATGATGTTGATTCACCCATATGTGTAGTTAGTTGTTTGTCTATAGCTACTAGAAATTATAATGAGATTAATAGGATTACATCATTATTTTCTTTTACTTCTCATACAAATGCTTCTCTTAATGTTCCATTACTGGAGGTGTCATCACTATTAATAATCCTTTACCATATGTGCATCCTAGTGATGCTTCATCTAATTATGTACATATCATTAATGATACGTTTTTAACATGAATATGTAGTTAATGGATGATGATGAATATCATTTTACTACGTTATTATTATCTTGATCTCAATGAGTTATTTTTACTCTTATTTATGTTGTCAATTTCCATGTATGGCCTTCAACACATCATTTAGAGCCACCTACATCTTAGGATCATTTTAGTTTTCTCTCCTACTCTTGAAAACCACCAATTTGATAAATCAAAAAAATATTATTTATGCGATCAATGATAATAAAGATATCAAAGGTTTTATTTGACTATAATATGTATTTCAATGAGTGTTTGATCAACATTAAGTTGGGCTATTATGATTATCTATGGATGCATATTATAATATCAAATTATCAATATAATTCCTCATTCAATACCATCATTCAACTTAAGGGTGGGTTTGTAGATTATGTGGTTAATCATCACTTAATGCCACGTGCTAGCCTATTGAGTTGGTGTAATGAAGGATTTATTTACATCACACATTTGTAACTAATCAATTTATTATACTTAACTTTATTTGGATATTCTGGCTATGATTTACATCTCAACCTCTTGTTCTTAGCACACGTCCCTAAAGGATTCATATATATAAAACACTCCTCTCATTTGTATTCATTCACTAGGGTTAATTATTTTCAATGCCTAAGGTTATCTCCTCTATATAGAAGCTCCTTTCGATTTTATGTGTTTTTGTATCATGCGATCTTATTGATTATGCTTAACCTATTCCCCAATCACCTTACACCTCGTCGATCATGAGTGTTTATATATCTTGTAATAAGCATAAAATGATTTATAAATTTGTGGTGATTCCCTATTTTAGGTTAAGATTCATTGAAGTGTTCATCATAGATCCTTTACACCCTAATGGCCACAACAATCACCTATCTTTACTAGTTCACAAATTCTAAATTGGTGAATCCAAACATAGTGGAATTTAATAGGTGATTGATCTAGCTATTATATATATGCTTCCTCTTCAAGATGTTCTTGGTTATTAGCATTCTATAAAATTGGCATCATAGTGGGTTGCAATTATAGATGATAGCCAAATCTCTTTTCCAAATATTTATTTCAAATTGAATAATACATCTATAATTGTTCTGGGTTGTACAAGGAATGAAATTAAAAGGTAGGCAAGGAAATTTGTTATTGAGATCATAGTAATATAATGAAAACCCACCTTCTACTAATAAATAAAATAGCTAAATACTTGTTAAGGGATAAATTCCCCTAGGGTCTTGGGTTGATACCCTAGCAGATCAGAGGTTATCTATAAAGAAAACACACATTCCACACAGCCATGATGCTAATATAAACAAACTACATGAAGAGGGGTGCACCTGGGGGTCCTTCGTTTGGGAAGATCCAACTAGGATCCAAACCCTTTTGGAGTTCCTTTTAATCCTTCAACCTGCAAAAAAATCAATTCCAGAAAGTACAGTAGTATATTGACCAAGCATCATTAAGAAATCATCTTCATAGCATATTGAAAGGTAGTTAGTTATATAGTTAAAACAACCATTCATATGTGAATCATAACATTGATATCATAAACATGAAGAAGATTTATATCAGGAACAAGACAAGTGTTTCTTTTATTATAGATAACTAAAGTAAAGAAAGGAATGATTTCACTTGACTCTTCCTTTCGCAGGCTCCAAATGGAACTCTCCTCTGGATTCGTCCAGTCTCAAACGTTCAACAAATTCCTTCCATGACTTACTCCAAGATAGCTCAAGTAGTATAAAGACATCATAACATAAGGAAACAAGGGTTTCTTGAAAAGGGGGGAAGTGCTGGAAGCACAAGGATCTTTAGACTTGGTCGGGGATAATCTCAGCAGAGTGATCTTTCTCTATCTCTCCTCCTCCTTTAGGCATTCCCATTGAAGCCTTTTCTACTTCTCCCAAAGTAGTTTTTTAGTTGGGATTTCATTGGGAACAGTGGGGCCACGAGCACTAATAGGTAATCAACAAGTAAAACCCATGATCTCTGCCTGAAATTAAGGAGTTTTAATTTTTTTAAAGTGTTTTAACACATATACACGGGTTAGGTATACACAGACTGTTGGAAATAATACTAAGAGGGGGGGTGAATCAGTATTATCAAGTCAATTATTTTCATTTCATACACAGATTTGTATATGCTACTTGAGTTAGTGAAACCAGCATACATACGCAACTTCAGTTAATGAAACTACCGTATAAGTTGCAGACTTATAATTTAATTTATTTTTTAGATGTTGTTCTTAAATTTGTGTGTCAGATCCATATAAACAGTAACCAGAAACAGAAAAATAGAGCAGATAGTCACACACAAGAACATAAGATATAAGGTGGAAACCCAATGTGGGTGAAAACCACCTGTTGCAATTTGTCTCTATCTTCTTTCAATTTAGAAACTTCTTTTTACAATGTTTCTATACTGGTGCAGTCTTATACTAGTACGCAGGCTGCAACTTGCAGAAGGCTACAACCTTCTCTCGTTCTCCAACTTCTCCTCGAAGGGAGCTACAACCCCCTTAGCTCTTGAACTAGCTGAGGTACTAGTACATAGGTGATGACCTACAGAAGGCTACAACCTTCTCTTTTCTTCCAGGGACCACGTTTCATAAATTTTCAGACTGGATCCATGAGTAACATCAATTAAACATCAAGTATATCTACATCAACCAATATTCTTTGTACAACCCAATACTGAATCAAACAATCACTTCTCTGAATGTTGTAAACAAAATAATAACAGTGACCAGACACCAATCCTGAACCCAGAATATTGCAGAAATAAATTGAAGTAGCTAAAACATATTTTATGAGATGTACGCTACTTCAAGATGGGGAAACTGCGTGCATACACATCTATATAAAGGCAAACCTATGTATACGCCTCTTTGAATTACTGAACCGGTGTGTATACGCGCCTTCGCTACGTCAAACCTGCATATAGATCTAAGAAAGATAGTTTTCCCTTTTCAAGTATTAAAGCATTAATTATACCCAGATTATCAGATTCATAGATCAATTCATGCGTCAAATTTAATAGATTAGAATCACACAAAGATACTATTATGCAAGTCTTGAGATTTGACCCTTCAATAGAACTTATCCATCTTGTAACGCTCAGGTTCCTCCATGATTCAGATCTAGCTATGCACCATAAACCAATCACCATTATTCCAGATCTTGCTCCTCATAAGATATTCAACACTTGAGTCAATTCACTTGCCAAATGATCTCTTCCTTTTTATAGTCTTAGCCTTACTTAAACCATGGCCCAAAACCATAGATAACCAATACTAGGGACCCAATACATGGGTTCAATATTTCGGACGCAATACCAAGGTCCAAAACCATAGGTCCAATTACCACGGACCCAAAAAATAATCTTTCCCACATGTACACACTTTTCGGTGCATGAAAGTGCGTGTATACCCATACACGTCTTTTTATCATAAATACTGTGTATATACACAATCTAGTTAAAAGGAACCTGTGTATATGAAGTTTTCTTCTATTCTGAGAGCTTGAACTGTGATCTGAGTGCGTTGACATCATGGACAACACCTATGCCATAGTGCCAACAATCTCCCCCTTTGGACTTGATGGCAACCCTTCATCATTCAAGGTCATTCTCCCCCTTTGACATCAAGGGAAAAGGGTTATGCTCCCCCTGAGTTCATGCTGAAACCTTTGCTCTGTTGTGATGTCCATGCTCCGCCTGCCTATAGGCTAGGTCTGCAGAAAATGGTCTATAAGAAGGAACATGACTCTATACATCATAAGTGACCTTCCTATCACCAAAGGCTCATACATACATCCATCTCCCAAACAAATGGGGATATACCAGTATTGAATCATCCACCCAACCAAGTGGGGATACATCAGCAGTTTACACAAGATAAAACAAGAACATTACATCATCCATCCCAAGCATAATGGGGAAACCAAGATAGGCCGTTACATGACCTTGATAAGAAAGGAAGTACATGAAATAGAGATGAAATATCTATACCAAGACTATGATAGCTATCATCAACTATCATCAGCATCATTCAAATCGGTAACCATGTTCTACCTCTGCATCTTGTTCCACTTGAAACCAAAAGCAACTTCCCCTAAACTTGTGCCAGATGGTCTCTAACAGAACCATATCAGACTCTTTTCTCTCAGAGCCTGGTCCAGTATTTGTCTTCAACCAACATATACGCCACTTTATCCACATAAACTAGGGTATGTATGCATACCAACCTCATGAAACTCGTGTACAAGCACTTTTCTCTGAAACATACAAGACTCAACAACAAGATGATGCATCAACTACCCCCAGATTTTGTTTGAGGTATTCAAATTTCTCCCTGGGTAGTGGTTTGGTGAGTATATCAACAACTTGTTCCTTAGAGGGAACATACTCCAATTTGACCTTTTGTTCAAGCACTTGTTCCTGGAGAAAATCATACTTGATAGGTATGTGCTTAGTCTTTGAATGCATGGCAGAATTCTTTGAAATACTGATTTCACTTGTATTATCACAAAATATGGAGATAGGTGGAGTACAAGTGATTTGAAAATCTTGCAAAGTTTGCATCATCCAAAGGAGTTGTGTGCAGAAAGATGCAGTAGCCACATATTCCGCTTCAGCGGTAGATAAAGCAATTGAACTTTTTTTCTTGCTAAACCAAGATACTAATCTGGAACCCATAAAGAATGCACCACCACTAGTGTTTTTCCTATCATCCGCGCTTCCTGCCCAATCTGCATCTGTATATGCATGAAGTGTGAGATCTGCATTTCTAGGATACCATAAGCCATAGTTTTGTGTTCCTTGAAGATATTTGAAAATCCTCTTAATTGCCTGAAGGTGTGCTTCCTTTGGATTTGCCTGAAATCTTAACTATTCCCACTGCATGCATGATGTCTGGCCAAGTACCTGTCAGATAGAGAAGACTACCAAACATGGATCTATAGGTTGCTTGATGTACTGCTGCGGATTCATCATTTGCGCTGAGGCTGCATCCTGTTACCATAGGGGTACATACCGGTTTCAAATCTTCCATGCCATATTTCCTTAAGATCTGCTTGAGGTACTTGGTTTGTGATAAAAAGATACCGTCTTTGTTTTGTTGGATTTGTAAACCAAGAAAGTATGTCAGCTCACCAAGAAATGACATTTCGAATTCTTTCTACATCACCAAAGCAAAGTTTTGACTCATAGCTTCTTCATTGCTACCAAAGATGATATCATCAACATACACAACAAGTATTATAAATTTATCATTATCAATTTATATATATATATATATATTGCTATTTGCTGATCCTTTTGAGAAACCTTGTTGATGGAGGTATTTGTCCAGACGATAGTACCAAGCCCTTGGAGCCTGTTTAAGACCATAGAGTGCCTTCTTAAGTCTGCATACAAGTTTTGGATCATTTACAAGAATGAATCCATCTAGTTACTCAATATACACTTCTTCTTCTAAGTCCCCATTTAAAAAGGTAGATTTCACATCCATTTGAAATGCTTTGAACTTTTGAAAGATAGAAAGAGCGAGGAACATTCTTATAGCCTCTAGTCTAGCAATTGGTGCAAAACTTTCTTCAAAGTCTATACATTCTTGTTGTGCATACCCTTTACAAACAAGTATGGCCTTGTTTCTAATGACTTATCCATTTTCATTCAGCTTATTTTTGAATATCCATTTTGTCCCTATGACATTCTTATCTTTTGGTCTAGGAACCAACTCCCAAGTGTTATTTTTTTCAATTTGCTCAAGTTCTTCATCCATGGCCTTGACACAGCATTTGTCTTTGCATGCTTCTCTTACATTTTGTGGTACAGTGGAGGAGAGCAATGCTAGATAGCTTGAGGCTTCAGAAATACTTCTTCTTGTTTGTACACCTGCCTCTTTTTGTCCCAAAATTTGAGTCTCTGGATGGTTCTTCTGGACATACCTGGATGGAGTCTTTTCTTCTATCCTTATCTGTTCTTCTGGTGCCTCATGGGTTTCTTCTTCAACATGAATTTGATTTGATGTTGAAGGATAGTCCTCATCATCTTCGAAATCTTCAGATTTTACTTGCCTAGGAGTGTTTCCTTCTTCATCAACCACTACATCAATACTTTCAACAATTTTTTCAAGTATTTTATTATAACACTTATATGCTTTGTTGTGGGGAGAGTAACCCAGGAGAATGCCTTCGTCTGCTCTAGGTTTAAACTTGCCAAGATTTTCATTAGTCCTTTTGATATAGCATTTGCTTCCAAAAATTTTGAAGTATTTTACCGTGGGAGTCTTACCATACCAAATTTCATGAGGAGTCTGAGTGTTGTTTACCTGGATGTTTGTCGTGTTGAGAATAGTAACTACAGCAAATGCAGCTTCACCCCAGAAGGTTGTGGGAGTTCTAGACTCATCAAGCATAACATGAGCCATTTGTTGAACCGTTTTGTTCATCCTTTCCACTCCTCCATTTTGTTGAGGAGTCCTTGCAGTAGAGAATTCCCTTCTTATTCCATGTTCTTCACAAAAATCAAAAAAATCATCTGAGGTAAATTATCCTCCTCAATCAGACCTGAGGCATTTGATTTTGCGATCTGATTCATTTTCAACCAAGGCTTTGAATGCTTTGAACTTTTCGAAAGCTTCATCTTTATACTTCATAAGTCCTATCCAACACATCCTT
>APFE030632209.1:57078-106870 GCA_000404065.3 Pinus taeda | reverse complement strand
TTACAAATAGAACATTCTATTTCATTTTCAAGAGTAGAAAAGTTATTGTAGGTTCTTTTCATGATCCCAGTCATACTTATTTGTTTTTGAGCTTCTCTAGTCATGATGGTCTTGTAGGCAAAACATTGAGTAGCTTTGTGTCCAAAGTTATGACAAGAGAAACATTGACCATTGAAGAAACTCTTGTGATTATCAAACCTACCGACTAAATGATTGTAGTTTCTATTGACATCCATTCTTGAGGCAAATTGAGAACAATTTACCTGCGGTTGGTTATAGCTTTTGTTCATCCTTGATGTAAATTTCCCTTGATTTACTTGGTGCTCTTTATTCATCCTTGAAGTAAATTGTTTTACTTGGTGATCTGCATTATGCCTTTGATGTCGATTGTCAACCTGTTCACTTTTCCTTGCTGCATCAAGATAACTTTTGGAGGTGGATGGCTTCTATGCTTGAGATGCTTCTTCAGAATATCTGAGACTTGTCTTGATTAGAGGAGAACGCTACACTTTGATAATCTCATCCAAAGGGTTAGATCCTTTAGCAAATCTAAGATCAAGGGCTTTTGTTTTCTCAATTTATTTTCTAAGTCCCACAATTTCACATTCTAACTTTTCATTGTGTTTATCTCTTTCAGCAAGTTGGAATGTCAGAGTCTCTATAATCATATTCTTTTCCTCTAAACAAATTTTAAGTTTATAAATTTCTTCATAAAGACCTTCTTCATCTGTAGCATCCAAGAAATCATCATCTTCAAAGGCCATCAAAAGTCTATCATCATTACATTGTTCATCTTCATCACTATTTGAAAGTCCATCACTGTCTTCATGTATAATAGCTCTTCTTACTTACATTCTGTTTTCTGTTCCATCTAACTGGTTCCTTACCTTTATCTTTATGAGGACACTTGGTAGCATAGTGACCGACTCTTCCACAAGCAAAGCATTTAAAAGGTAGCTTACCTCTGAATCTTCCAGCCCCCATTGAAGGTTCTTGAAAAAGTTTGATTCTTCCTCTCCTTCTGACATATGTCCTGACTCATTATAATCTCCTTTTCCTAAGGCTTTGAATGTAGCTTCTCTCCTGTCTGATGGTCCTCCTTTCCTCATTTCGTAAGTAGTTAGGATTCCATGCAGCTATGACATGGTAATGCTCTGTAGGTCCTTCTTTTCTTCTAGGGCAGAAACTTTTGAATCAAACTTAGAAGATAAGGATCTTAGAACCTTTTCAACCAGAACATCTTCTTTTATTTCTTCACCCAAGTTTTTCATACAGTTAACAATCTCATCAATGCGTAAGAAATAGTTAGCCACACTTTCATCATTGTGCATTCTGAGATTTTCATATTGAATTATGAGGGATTGTAGTTTTTCTCATTTTACCTAATCATCTCCTTCATAGCTTAGAACAATCTTGTCCCATATTTATTTTGCGGTTTTGAGTTGCATAACCTTGACGAATTCTGATTGAGATAGAATCCCTAGTAGAGTATTGACAACCTTATCATTTGTTTCATACTGCTTTTTACCAGCCGTATATGTAGGAGTTGCTTATGGAAATGTGTATCCTGTTACTATGATATCTTAGACTTCTGTACCAAGATATTGAAGATAGGTTGTGATTCTTACCTTCTAATAGATGAAGTTGCTTCCATCAAAAATTGGTGGCCTGATCGATGCCTCCTTTTCGTAGTTGCTCATGATGATAGATCTTCCTTGAATTGATCAAGCTTCTTTTGAAGGACCTGCTCTGATACCAATTGTTGGAAATAATACTGTGGGGGGGGGGGGGTGAATCAGTATTATCAAGTCAATTATTTTTCATTTCATACACAGATTTGTATACGCTACTTGAGTTAGTGAAAGTAGCGTATATATGCAACATTAGTTAATCAAACTAGCGTATAAGTTGCAGACTTATAATTTAATTTATTCTTTAGATGTTGTTCGTAAATCTGTGTGTCAAATCCATATAAACAGTAACCAGAAACAAAAAAATAGAGTAGATAGTCACACACAAGAACACAAGATATAAGGTGGAAACCCAATGTGGGTGAAAACCACCTGCTGCAATTTGTCTCTATCTTCTTTCAATTTAGAAACTTCTTTTTACAATGTTTTTGTACTAGTGTAGTCTTATACTAGTACGCAGGATGCAACCTACAGAAGGCTACAACCTTCTCTCGTTCTCTAGCTTCTCCTGGAAGGGAGCTACAACCTCCTTAGCTCTTGTACTAGCTGAGGTACTAGTACGTAGGTGCTGACCTACATAAGGCTACAACCTTCTCTTTTCTTCCAGGGACCATGTTTCATAAATTTTTAGACTGGATCCGTGAATAACATCAATCAAACATCAAGTATATCTGCATCAACCAATATTCTTTGTACAACCCAATACTGAATCAAACAATCACTTCTCTGAATGTTGTAGCCAGAATAATAATAGTAACCAGACACCAATCCTGAACCCAAAATACTGCAGCAGTAAACCAAAGTAGCTAAAACATATTTTATGAGATGTACGCTATTTCAAGATGAGGAAACTGCATGCATACGCATCTGTATAAAGGCAAACCTGCATATACGCTTCTTTGAATTACTAAATGACGTGTATACGTGCCTTTGCTGCGCCAAACCTGCGTACAGTTCTATGAAAGACATTTTTCCATTTTCAAGTATTGAAGCATTAATTATACCCAGATTATCAGATTCATATATCAATTCATGCGTAAAATATAATAGATCAGAATCACACAAGGATACTACTATTCAAGTCTTGAGATTTGACCCTTCAATAGAACTTATCCATCTTGTAATGCTCAGGTTCCTCCTTGATTCAGATCCAGCTATGCACCATAAACCAATCACCAGTATTCTAGATCTTTCTCCTCATAAGATATTCAACACTTGAGTCAATTCACTTGCCAAATGATCTCTTCCTTTTTATATTCTTGGCCTTACTCAAACCATCGCCCAAAACCATAGATAACCAATACTAGGGACCCAATACCTGGGTTCAATATTTTGGATGCAATACCAAGGTCCAAAACCATAGGTCCAATTACCATGGACCCAAAAAATAATCTTTCCCACATGTACGCGCTTTTCGGTGCATGAAAGTGCATGTATATGCATACGCTACTTTTTATCATAAATACTGCGTATATACGCGATCTGGTTAAAAAGAACCTGCGTATATGAAGTTTTCTTTTATTCTGAGAGCTTGAACTATGATCTGCCACCTGAGTGCATTGCCATAAAGGACAACGCCTATGCCATAGTTCCAAGTTGTGTCATAATGCCAACACAGACCCGCATACACACACTTTTAGCTCAGGGCAATGTCACGTATAGGGAGTAAAAAACTGTTTTTTGAATATTTGGACTAGGTATGGAAGGAGGGGTTGCCCTAGGCCATGAGTACAACACCACAAACATCAAGAGTGAGATTTGGAGCTATAAAAGATGCCCCCTAATATATGAGGTCAGAAGGGGTACATGATGGCCGGAATGTATTAAGCAAGTACATGGAAAGGAAATCTGTCAAAAACTGAGAAGGACTTCACCAGATTTCAGCCTGCCAAGCTGCAAAAGGAGATAAAAAAGAAACACTGTCTGGGGTGGGCATACCCATGCTCAGAGAAAGTAAAGCATGTTTGCATATCAAATACAAGTGGATCCACTAAGTATACAAGTATGAACACTGGAAAGTACATAATGGATCATCAGATCATGATCGAACAAGTGCATGTCTGAATATCACAGATAGGAATGTCAATGATGTTGAAGGATGAAGTAGATCACTGATATCAGAGACTGGTCCCAAAAAGTAACAAATGAACATTATGGAGTAACATGGTACTACAATACAAACTCAGGTGCCATCATATAGAATGTCACCATGAATGATTGCAACATATAAGGTAGAGTGGTATCAACTAGCAGTAACAGGAGCAACTATCAAGTGAACCAGTGAATGCTAAGGCAATCCTGAGGTCTTCACTGACCGCGGTGGTAAATTTCTACACCATGGGAATAAATGATGTGAAGTCAACAATGTGAGAAATCATTTGATTATATGTCATTGATGTATACCATTAACAAATGCGAGACTACTCACTGATAATGATAATGAGTATCAAGGTACCCAATACAATCTAACAAGTGTGAATAGATGAGCTGGAGTCAAACACCTGTAAGAATCTATCAATCAGGAGACAATGATGGTTCCCTAGTATCGATAGTGAAGGATCTACCACTAATGACTGTAAAACCCAAGGTACTGCCAAATGGACTCTAGATCTTTGCCCCAGAGAAATGAGTCGGAGTCGATAGGGAAAGATCTGCTAGAAGGAAGGAATTAAGGCATCCTTCATCAATCTAGCGTGAGTGTAAGCCGTAGGCCAATAATGTGGAGGGAATCAGATGAAGAAAGATGTAGTAACCCAACTGAAGCACGTTCCCATCGTACACAAGATGTGGCTAGCGCACGACAGAAACCCTCTGAACCAACCAATAATGAAAGCTGACATAGAAGCAAGTATCCACCAATAGGGTCAAATGGAAACCAAGGTACTACATGAATCCCAATGTGTGGTAATGTAAGCTGATTTCGAACATAAGGGAAACCACTCAGTCAAAGACCCATGATACTGATCGATGTTGAGCACAAGGTGACCTATCAATAATGAAAATAGGGCCAGGGTGCAGCTCTAGGCCTGTCCTCAGAGCAAGATGTCATCGTCGATAAGGACAAGACATGCCAACAAGAAGTCAATGGGGACCTTCTCAAACCGGCACGAGCAAAGGACCAATAAAACTGATGTGATGATAGACAAGATACTGACAACCAAGGATGGTCGACTGAAAAATAATTCAAGAGACATCGCAGAGAGGCCGACTCAGGCTAACCTCCCTTGAACAAAAGCATGACTCAATGTGACTACGTGGCAGCATATGACGACTCTGTATAAGTTCGTCATAGAGGAGGCACGAACGATCAAACTAAATAACAAGGTTAAAGCGTACCTAAGTCAAACTAAATCCCACCCAAACAGAGGATACTTTGTTTTGAGTACTTTGTTCAAGGGCGACACGACTGACTCTAGCTGCCAACAATAAGTGGAAATATTGTCCCATTCCCACTCTTTTTTGGAATATATAATTTTTTTTGTCTTTTTCTTTAAGCTGGAAAAAGAATAAAAGAATTCTATAATACAGTGGAAAGAACGAGTGTCGGTGAAACAGATGATCTAGTTCCTGGGATGGGAACAATCCTATGCTCAATGCAAAGAGGTGAAAACTAGTCAAAGACACTCAAAGGTGTGTTCCTTCCTTGGTTTAGGGTGTGTCAAGGTGCAGAAGTCAAGGGCATGCAAGTTTGATTTCGCAGTCGTCATGGTCAAAAGTTGGCTTAAACATGAGTCCAAGTGAAGCTAGCTCAAGGCCAAAAGGTGCAAATGGTCAAAATTTAATGCAGTAGTGCAACTCAACACAAAGGAGCCTCTTGGGTATAAGGCCAGAACGAAGTGAGGAAGCAAAGAAGAATGAGTCTTCATCACATAGGTCATGGCGGGACTACAGAGGGCTCTCAAGCCTACTCAGATCGAAGCAGCATGGGCAACAAATGTTAGTGAGGTGCTAACTATGATGCCCATGAAAGGATGGCTCTACCATCATGTCATGATTTAAATAATCAGCGAGTGAAGGTGGTTTAATAACCATAACACGATGGGATCGACCCTATGGCAAGTGTATCAAAAAATGGAGGCTAGTATGCATAATGCAACGAAAAAATGGCTTCCCTAACCTATATGCCAATGAGAAAATGATACCTACCATGATGGGTTAGCAGTCATGGAACCGTCTTGAAACTGTTAAAAAGGCGTCCAAAATGTCCTGAAAATCAAACCATTCTCGACATTCCAAGCTCCCAAGTTAAAAGTTACATGAGACCAAGCAAAAGCAAGTTTTGAAATTTTTTTACATTTTCAAGCCTATAAAATAGTTTTTGGACTCACCATTTTCACCATTTGATTTTGAGAGAAAAGGAGTGGAGCAAAAGGAGAAAACTTTTTCATACGCCAAATTCAACTGTTCAGATCCCTCCAAAATCACCAGGTAACCCTTAAACTTGTCTTGCATTCAATTGTAGCTAGTTTTAGAATTTTTGATTTAAGTTTTACTGTTGATTTTTTTTCAAAAATTTCTTCGCGGCGTATATGCAGGTTGGATATATGAAACCCACGTATACGCAGGCCCTACACGTGACTACGTGTAAAATGGACTGCGTATATGCCGCGAACATTTCAAAAAAAACTAACGGTCTAAATTCATTTTTTCTTCAGGATGCCAGTCACTTGGCGAGAAAGAGAGCATACCTCAGTGGATGATGAGGTTATAAATGATCCTAATGCTTTGGATGCCTTACAGGGATGCGGTTTGATAAAGTTCTTTAAATTTCCAAATATGAAAGCAAACACTCGCCTGCTCGAAATGCTCATTCACTACTGGAGCATCGAGAATGATTCATTTATGATTGAATAGATGCCACTCAAAATAGAAGTTGAATATATCTATTACATCACGGGCCTTTCCCGAAGGGGAGAGGTAGTACATTCTAGGGGAAGGTCATGAAGCAATCTCTTGACCGAGGACTATGTATGTATATATTTCCCGAGACATCCAGAAAAGATTGGAAGTCAAATTCCAATCAAACATGTGGAGAGTTTATTGCTGAGGATAATCCTGTTCACTATAGCTAGAGTGAACGGATCAGCTTCTTTGCACCAGGCATCATGGCTAGCCATAAGCTTAGCAGTAGATTGTCTCACCACCGTATTTGACTGGTGTACTCTTGTTCTAGCCAGCCTGAAAAGCTAGCTTACTTCTATCAAGAGAGGGCAGACCAAAAACTTCCATTATGGAACCATTTTGTGCTCTTTCTTCTTTAAGAGGGTCCTTGCACTTCGTCCTAGAGTACCAGTTTCAATCAGCACCCCAGGAGATCCATGAATGGGCAGGTGGGCTCACTTGATGAAACATCTAGGAGGTGGGGACGTCCCACAGACTGCATTTGATGATGACTTCTTCTCCTGGTGGGAGCAGCAGATCATCACCATAGATGACTACCCTTATGCTGGTTTGGATTTCCAAGGAGATCCCGATCTAGTATTACCACCGACCACAGCATGGGGTGACATAGGTAAGTGTTTTTATTTTTTTATAATTTATTTTTTTGTGATTTTTCTGAATTTTGAAAAAATAATTTTGATAGGATTTAAATGACTAATGTGATGATCATGTTCCAGATATTGGGCCGGTACGACCAGATGGGTTCCCGCGGCATGGATGTCATGACCAAGGGGCCGAAGAGACGGGTGAAGATACAGAGCAACTTCTACACACAATTCAACGGCACTTGATGAGACTAACTCACCGAGTACCGATGACAGCCGTAGAGGATCTCCCTATAGATATGCAACATCATGTGGTTGAAATGCCACGAGACTGGGTTCGCACTCTTAGGCATGTGGCTAATGCAATAGTTTCCTACTTAGCCGCTCATCCAGAGCCGGGGCATTAGATGTACTAGACATGATTATGGGCATTTGAGTCCCAATTTTGTATATTATTTTGGACACACCTATGTACACTCGAGACATTTTATATTATATATATATATATATATATATATATATATATTATATATAATAATATATTATATATATATATACAGTTTGAATTTTTGATGTTTACCTTTATTGTGATGAATGATTGATGTGCTAGTCTAATGCTTAATTAGCGATAGAATCAGCTAACCAATTATGAGATCTTGGCATGTGAAAATTATTAATGTAAGTAAATGATCATTGCAAAAACCTCACCCTTAAATACTGGGGATATAAACATGGATCCCTTACCTAATAAATGTTATTCAATTATGACACTATCAATTGTGAATCAAGATAAACCACCAATGAATCGATCTCATAAGAAATTGCTTCGAATAATAAATTAATGACGGTAGTATACTCATCCACATTATTTGATGTAGGACTAATGCATACTCCCCTTAACACCATCAGCTGACCAGTTAGATAGTAGAGTACCCAAGCTGCGGAAGCAAGGTTCTGAGTGTGGTGACTAGCACCATCGGTGAATTCAAAATAGACTAAGTCATCCATCAACACCTGCCATAGCAGACCAAAAAGTGTTGATATCAAAAAATCTCGATGAGATATGTACAAATATACAAAATGTACAAAGAAGCCATTGCCTAGATGCTACTTAAGCAAAGTACTTCTTGAGGTAGAGCCCATTTCGGAGCTCCGCCAACTTGTTTCCTTCAAAATCGATTAAATCATACACCCCTTCTTCTAAAACTCATTTAATTATGAGGGGGCTGTACTGCATAAGCTTGAACTTGCCTACCCCCAAGGCATCCTTATCTTGGTCATAGACCAAGACAAGGTCACGTTCAAAAAATACTCGAGGATGGACAACTTTATCATACTAAGTTTTAACCCTTTTCTTTTGAGCCTCATTAATTGTGATGGCATCTCAATGCTGCTCATCAAGATGTTACAAATGAAGGAAGCGCTCTTCGAGACTAGATGTCTCTAGAAGGAGCTCAACAACTAACTTAAGAGATGGAATTTCACATTCAATAGGAAAGATAGACTCCATCCCATAAACTAACTGAAAATGTGTAAAACCTGTAGCAGTATTTACAGATGTTTGGTATGCCCAAAGAACCGAATACAACATAAGATGCCAATTGGACCGATTTTTGTCAATCATCCTTTGCAGGATTGTCTTAAGAGTTTTGTTCACTGCCTCAACGTATCCATTGGCCTGAGGATAATAAGGAGACTATTGTTCCAGTCAGAAACCCAATTTGAGAGCCAATTTGGACATTAGTTGATTCTGGAAATGACTGCCATGGTCAATGACAATCTCTCTTGGGATACCAAACCTTGAGATAATCTGATTAAAAAGGAACAATGCCACCATTTCACTATCGTTTTTATAAGTAGGCATGGCCTCAATGCACTTTGTGAAGTAGTCTACGACCATGATAATGTACTTGTGATTTGTTGCTGAAGGTAGATTACAAATTGTAAAATCAGTACCCCACTTAGTAAAAGGACCGACAATGACAATGGGGAAAGAGGAGCTGGATGTGCATGCATCTTTTGAGTATAAACTTGACACTAGTGACATCATTTGACCGCTTCAACACAATCATTGAAGAGCGACGACCAAAAATAGCCAGCACGCAAGATTCGCTGGGCTATAACAAGCCCTGAAAGATGACCATCACAAGCTCCACTATGGTAGTCATTGAGCATTGACTCTGCTTCCTCTAGGGTTAAACAACGCCGAAGGATTGAATCAACCCCTCGAAAATATAATTTATCACCAATGATGACATAATTCTTGGCCAGGTGACATAATTTTTTGCGTTCATCCTTAGAGAAAGTAGAGGGAAACTTTGAAGTCTGGAGATAGACAATGATATTTCCATACCAAGGGTTGAGTGAAGAGATGAGGAATAAATATTTGTTGGGAAAACTTTCCTCATAAATAGTATCCTCTCCACAAGGCAGCTCAGAAATTAACTCGGAAAAAACCATGGATTTCTTAGACTTGGTGGACAAGAACTCGAGATCAAATTCTTGTAAAATGACTATCCATCGATTATATTTTCCCCCAATCACTCTCCTATTGAGAACAAATTGAAATGGATTGGCCGCCACTAAGATAAAATTTTTGCAAAGAAAGATATAATGATGGAGTTGCTGGATAGCATGGACAACTGCCAAGGCCAACTTCTCAACTGGAGAATAGCGAACTTTAGGACCTATCAAGCCTCGGCTCAAATAATAAATCACATGCTCTATAAGAGCATCATCTTCTTAAACAAGAACCATATCTATGGTTGATTTTGCTGCAGTGAGATATAAAAGGAAGTCCCTACCATAACCCGCTGGACTCAAAAGCGGGGCAGAGACTAATGCCTTTTTCAAGGCTTCGAAGGCTGCTGGGCAAAGTCATCCCGTACAAATGGAACTCCTTTTCGTAGCAAATGCATAAACCCTTTAGTGTTCTTGGCATAGTTCACTATAAACCGTCTTAAGAAATTAGCCTTCCCTTGAAGACTTTGAAGTTGCCAAATTGAGGACGGGGGAGGCAACTGAATTATTGCCTCTACTTTGAAAGGATCAACCCTAATCCCTTAATTTGACACAATGAACCCTAATAATCGACCAGATTTAACAATGAAAATTCATTTATTGGGATTCAATCGGATTTTGTAAAAAGGACATCGCTTAAGAACCAATCGAAGATTACTAGGGTGATTGGTTCTGTTTTGAGAACAAGTAGCTAGATCGTCCAAGTATGCTTCGATGATATGTTTACTATCATGGAAAGCATATGACATGGCCCGCTGGAAGGTAGCTCCAGAATTTTTAAGACCAAATGGCATCTTTCTATATGCAAAAGTACCCCAGGGACATATAAAAGTTGTCTTATGCTGATCTTCCGAACGGATAGAGATTTGATTATAACCAGAAAAATCATCCATGAAGGAGAAAATCTCATTACCTGCACACTCATCAATAATCTAATCAATGAAAGGCATGGGATAATTATCTTTGGGATAGGCCTTGTTTAGGTCCCTAAAATCAATGCATACTCGGATTGTTCCTTGCTTTTTATCCATAGGGATTGGATTAGAAAGCCAATCAATAAGAGGAACATGGTATATGAAACCCGCCTTGAGGAGCTTCTCTACTTCAGCTTTAATGGTTGCTACTTTCCTAGGATTAACTGGTCGAATCCTTTGACGAACCAGTTTGGCATTTTCATACGTCTTGATCTCATGTTGAACTATGGATGGATCAATGCCAAGAATTTCTTCATAAGACCAAGCAAATACATCTCGAAATTCCTTAAAAAGGTCGGTGTAAACTTGAATTTCTTCAGGGGAACATTTAGCTCCGATGAAGAGATTCTCGATCACATTGGGGTTCTTACAGATGTTTATAGATATCATTTTTGAAATTACCAACATATTACCTTTGGAACGATAGTGTGCTGGAGCCAAAGGACTTGACACCATACAAACATCACTAGTAAACAAATCAGAGAACTTAGATTCTACTTCCTGTAACGGAGGAAGAAAACAAGAACGATGGTGTAAGTCTTCCCAAGGTCAATCTACACCCATCATCACTTCAAGGAGTGCTTCTTTGGAAGGTAAAACCGTATCTAAGCAGTCCATAGTGGAGGTAGAATCAAGGGTCCAGGCGAAGGCCACATCACCATCTAGCTCCTCCTCAAAGAAAGGAGTAGAGTGGTTATCTGCAGAGTTGACGATAGACTGATATCTAAGCTCTGTCGTAGACATAGGGAATGCCATTCCATCAACTTGTCCTTCAGCTAATGTGGTCGTAGGTGAAGGCAAGGTCCAAGGGTCTGAAAAATAATGAGTTCGGAAGAACTCTTCTTGTGAAGACCTCTTGGATGATGAAATGACATTGATTCTAGCGATAGGAGAGGGAAAATCAAAGGTACTCAACAATGAAGAATACATCCCAACTCCTAGATTCTTAGTAGGCAGATGAGGGTTATCCACTAAAGGAATAATAGAATCCAAAGTTGCCTAGGATCAGTTGTAGAGTAATCCAATTAATCAACCTTAACAAGTTTCCCTTCATGAGGAAAGCAAATGACATGAAACAGAGTCGAAACAATGAAATCAATTTCATATACCCAATTCCTTCCTAAGAGGAGATTTTAATCTAGGTTGGCGTCAGTGACTTCTACTTTGATATTGACGACCTTCACTCCAAAAAATATGGGAAAGGCCGGGATAATCCCATGAGGTCTATGAGAATGTCCATCAAATGCAGTTAGGAGAGTAGGTGAAGGAATAGCCGAAGGTGATCCAATAGCCTTCCAGCATGACATCGACATGACGCATGTGGAAGCTCCTTCATCAATATCGGTATGAAAAATGTTAATTTTTCGGTATGTAGACTTTATTTGGAAAGCCATGTGATGAGGGGGTCGCTTTTTGACATTTAACATGTCAAAAGTGACCACTAAAGATTTAGTTGGATCAATTTCCCCTATACCCAAAAGCAAAGCACTTCGTTGAGCTAGACACGACAAGAGAACCTCTAAAGTGGACATGGCGCATGGACTCTGAGCTAGATCCTCAACAATGGAGTAATTCTGGGCAGCCCTAGTGTATGGATTATTAGTCACGCATTTAGCAGAACCTTTTGGTATCCGTGGTATAGTCTCAACAGGGGGTCACTCAATGTGAAGGTCGATATTTCTGGGAGCAGTTTTGCCCTTGGAAGTGTTTTCTTCACCACAATCATGTGACCGAGTGGCCACATGGACATTAGAACCCATCATGAAAACATTTGATGATTTTTCCCCTTCCTAGTTTCCCGCAACATAGGTAACAGGGTTTGCATTCGTGCTAGCAAGCAGTTGCTGCCCTTGGGGAAAAGGGTTAGTTAACACAGCTTGAGAGCTAGAAGTCCCTTGCTGTCCTAACAAGCACTGAACATCTTGAATCTTTAGGCAGAGATGAGTTAAATGGTCTCCACTACATAACTTGCATGGAAACTTAACTTTCTTTCCAGACTCATTTCTACCACCACGAGCATTATTGTTGGATTTATTTGCATCAGTCTTCCCATCTTGAATTTTTTCTTACCTCGTCCTTTCTTTTTCCCATTAAAATTTTTATTTCCTTTGGGGTTGGTAGATTGGATGGAATTAACTGAAGAGGGTTGGGAAGATTAAGGGTTAGATGATGTGACATGGTTGTTAGGAGCAGTTTGTAAAGACAACTGTTGCAGTTGGTTGAACAGGTTCACTACATTTGTTTCTACCGATCCAACGATACCATCTACATGGGGACCTGGCTTCGACTTGGCTATATCAACCTTAGTCTTGGGAGCATCAGGCAAGATTTTTTGCAGAATTCCAGACTGAGAATAAATCAATTATAATTGTTGGGCCCTAAAAATAGCTTGCTCCTCAGAATAGACTCCAGACAAGGAGACATCCTTAGAGATATCAGGTTGTAAAGATTTCAAAAACCATTCGAGACAGTATTCTAGAGGAATTTTGGCTTTAATGATCCTCTTTCTCTGTCTCCATTCCTGAATGTGATAAAAAATGTGAGTTGCCATATCCTAACGAAAATTGGCCAGAAGTTCAGTTCTGGCATCATAACGGATGGGTAACTGGAAATGATTTAAGAAAATATTAGCTAAGTCAGTGAAAGATGTAAAGCTGCCCCCTGGTTACTCTATATACCACTTGGATGCATTACCAGTCAAGGTGCATTGAAAAAGTCTCAACCTAATTGAGTCATTAATAAGGGAGTTTGATGAGCACCACAAATGGAATGTGGTTACATGGTCACCCGGATCTTCACTGCCTTTTCCCTCAAACTTTGGAATTTTTGAAGGGAGTTTGGTTGGGACTGGAGGCCAGGCTGGATTGTATTTGATTGGATTGTTTGTTAATTTCGTGAGATCTGGCAAGTTCAAAGTTGCCAAAAAAGGAAGCCTAGGGGGACCTTGGGGATTCCACCTTGACTGGGCGGAGCTCCCAAAGTTCTAAAAAGATTGGACTGGATTTTGAAAGGCACCAGGCTACCTGAAGTAACCAACAAAACCAGCTAAACCAAAAGGCAGATCTTGTGATCCAGAAAAACTTAGAGTTTGACCAACTCTGGCCGAAAACATCCATAACCGGCGAAGCTCCCTCCTAAAGGATTATAAGGAGTTGATAACCCCTGATAAGGATTCCAAGCAGAAGCTAAGGGAGGAATACTTCAAAATGAACTAACTGTGGAGTACGTCTTATTCCCTTGCTAGCCGAAAAACGGATTCCCAGTTCCCATGCCACTAACTGCAGGGTTAGTCCAACCTTGGAAAGGATTGTTGCTTTGTCCTGTAGAAGAAAAAGGCATAGATCCTATCCTCAGGTTGGAATGTGGTATATGACTACTTCCAAAAGGAAAACCCTAAAATGAAGCTGATCCACCCATCATGGATGTGGAGGCACTGAATGGAACTGACGGAATACCCTATGAATGGGTGCCAAACAGGAAGAATCCAGAACTAAAAGCATTGGCTTGGGAATTTCCACTTGTAGAAGGAATGGAGGTAGACCCAACTAAGGATGTGCTAGCAAAAGACCCAAATAAAGATGCAGAGGGGATGGAAATAGTTCCTCCCCCTTGTACTGATGTTGGAGTCTGCATAGTTGTAGCACTTGTGGTAGAAGCCATGCTTCTAGTAGTGGCCATCGATGGCAAGTGCGTAATATGACCTGGACTTGAGGTTTATGCGTCAAAGTCCCAACGTATTGTAATACTTCTGGATAGTTAGATGGTAGGGGAGAATTCAAAGCCACTGACAACTATGGGAGTTCTTCTACCTCAATGTTATCTTCCGGTTGAAAAAGAACTCGAGAAAGAACTGGGGTGTTCCTCTATAGTTCTGCGGAAGTACTAGGCCTATGGTGAACACTAATGCCCCCGAGAGGAGGATCAATCCCTGATATGTTAGCTTCCATGGGATGAAACCCACCAGCAGTATTACCTCTACGCCTCTTAGGAGAAGGCTCTAAACTTGGTGGTGAAAGACCACGAAGTCTTTGAGACCGTCTAGGTGATCGGTCAACCACTTTGAATTTTTTTATTAAGATCTAACTGAAGACTCAAGAAAAAATGAAAGCTAGGCCAAATAAGAGCACATAGTGCACACTAAAAAGTCCCTAAAATATGTTAGCCAGTCAAACAACTTTCGAGTATTTCCACTCTGGGTGATGAGGCATAGACACCAAAATAAAAGAAAGTGAAGTAAGGGGCCTTCCGAAGATATTTTGGGATAATGACAGCCCAATCCTACCAGCGAAGGTAACAAAGGAGGTTACGCTGACCTCCTAACAATACCTCCGCCGGTGCAAGCCCACAAGCTTCGCAAGGGTGCCTTCCAGTAGTACCGTTGAGAATGATACAATTTCAACCTCAGGTGCCACGGGATTCCCCTTCGCAGCCACCTATGTAGATCCCTAGGATAAGCAACTAAAGTTACCAACTCATGTCAGAATCCAGACAGAACAGTCTTGAGGTAAGATCCAACAAGTAGGAGAGGGGGTATCTCTCTTCCTTATCTTCGAAAACCCTCTTGCTTAACTCCCAAATCTGGAGCTTTCCTAGTCTCCCTAACACTATTGGATTTGCATTCACTATTCAGACTCCTTTGTTTGACATTTTAAATGGCCTTTGAGAATTTTCTCTCCACTTGCCTAATCCAAGGCCCTAAAATATCCTAAAACTTGTTGGTGTGCCTAACTTAACAATTATAAAAAACTTTTAGTGTATTCTAATTAGCAGTTGTTTTTAAATGGGTTGTCCTTTAAGTCAAGGGATAAGTGGAAATGAAACTTGTAGTGTTTTGACAAAATAAATTAATAAAAACCAAACTATATGCAAATGCACTTGTTTCGTTCTTCGATGAAAGAAATTTCTACTAGGTTCAGAGGAACTTCAAAGAAAGAAAAAAAAAAAATCTTTTCTTTTCTTTTACTCAAGCTTCACACTCAAAAAAATTAACAAAACTATGGATGTACTAAAAGGATACACAAATCTATCCTAGTGCAATGAGTACATGCTGATGCGAACTTAAGACTACTCTAAATCAAGAAATGAAAGTAACTTGTTTATCAATTTTAATTTGCCACTTAAGATGTTTAGATAGAATATAAGTTGCTAATGCTCATTTTCGTCCAAACACTAAAAGCAAGTTCTAAGACAAACAAAAATGCACTTTCATTCAAAAAAAGAAACTAAATGAAAACCAAGCTCAAGAAAGCAAAGCCCAGTTTTCAAGAAGTTTTCTTCAAAATCAAAAACAAAAATGACTTTTCAAAAATGCTCTAAACAACACTGAAACTTTATGATCGAAGAATAGGCAACAAAACACTTTGTAAGATGACAACACAAAATGGGTGAACACTAAAAAAAAATGTGTTTCAAGATTCTCTTAACAATAAAAAAGCAGCAACAAGAGCTCGGCAACAAAGACCAAAAGATCGAAAAGACAACTTTCAAGAAAGTGTGAATCAACAACTTTCAGAAAGTAAGAAAAACTAATGGCCATAAAGATGTAGTTTTGACATGCAAAAAAAAAGTCACCAAAACAAGATTTGACACAAAGATTGAGATCAATCGTTCTACCCTGGAAGACTAGAGTAGGCAAGATTCCCAACAAGAAATCTTGTTTGCTTTAAACAAAAGAGATGACGCTTGCAACAAAACAAAACAAGACCAACAAAACTGGAGAGAGTTTGAAATCATGTACTTGTTGAAAAATAAAGATTGACATAGAAAAGTAACTATTCAGGACTGATTCAGACCAACAGCCAGATCTTCAGAAACAAAAATGATTGAAAAATATTGAAAATTTTAGGGTATACATGACTGTATTGATGTACAGCTGCGTGTATACGCTACTGACCCTAAGGAAACCTGTGTATACATGGGTTCACTTAAGGAAACATGCATATATACACTTCTGTAAACTAGAAAAATAGTGTATATAAAATATTACAAGAAAAAACAAAAAACAATCTGAAGAAACTGATCAAATTTACAATTCAAGTTCCTACAAGAACAGACTACACAGTGACAACAAGCAAATAAAAAGCTGAGCCCTTATTGGCTTAAACAAACCCAAACTAGGAACAACAATATTGTTGTCCCCACCAGAGTCGCCAATTTTGTTAAGGGATAAATTCCCCTAGGGTCTTGAGTTGATACCCTAGCAGATCAGAGATTATCTATAAAGAAAAACATACATTCCACACAACCATGATGCTAATATAAACAAACTATGCGAAGAGGGGTGCACATGGGGATCCTTCGTTTGGGAAGATCCAGCTAGGGTCCAAACTCTCTTGGACTTCCTTTTAGTCCTTCAACTTGCAAAAAAATCAATTCCAAAAAGTACAGCAGTATATTGACCAAGCATCATTAAGAAATCATCTTCATAGCATATTGAAAGGTAGTTAGTTATATAGTTAAAACAACCATTCATATGTGAACCATAACATTGATATCATAAACATGAAGAAGATTTATATCAGGAACGAGACAAGTGTTTCTTTTATTATAGATAACTAAAGTATAGAAAGGAATTATTTCACCTGACTCTTCCTTTTGCAGGCTTCAAACGAAACCATCCTCCAGATTCGTCCAGTCTCAAGCCTTCAACAAATTCATTCCATGACTTACTCCAAGATATTTCAAGTAGTAGAAAGACATCATTACATAAGGAAACAAGGGTTTCCTGAAAAGGGGGGAAGTTCTAGAAGCACAAGGATCTTCAAACCTGGTCAGGGATAATCTCAGCAGAGTGATCTTTCTCTATCTCTTCTCCTCCTTTAGGCCTTCCCATTGAAGCCTTTTATACTTCTCCGAAAGTAGTTTTTTAATTGGGAATTCATTGGGAATAGTTGGGCCATGGGCACTAATAGGTAACCAATAGGTAAAACCCATGATCTCTGCCCAGAATTAAGGAGTTTTAATTTTTTTAAAGTTTTTTAAGACATATACGTGGATTGGGTATACACAGACCCATGTACACACGCGTTTAGGTCAGGGCAATGTCGCGTATAGGGAGTAAAATGCTGTTTTTTGAATATTTGGACCAGGTCTGGAAGGAGGGGTTGCCTTAGGCCATGAGTGTAGCATCACAAACATCAAGAGTGAGATTTGGAGCTATAACAATACTATACAACACAAACTAGTTAGAATCGTAGTATTTATCTCTAAAGAGAAAGAGAGAGAGAGAGAGAAAGAGATGACAACTACATAAATTTTCAAAATCTATTATAGTAAGCTGAAAGAATGGCCTTTCAACATAAATAAATAACTATAAAGGTCCAAAACACTAATATTAGAAGTTTAAGTGTTAGAAGGTTTGTAGGTCTCAAGGTGGTTAATTGGTACATCAACTTTGCAAGGGTACACCTTTTGCATACAATCTCCACTTAGGTGCATAGTAGCTCAACATAAAGAACCATATAAAGACTACAAATTTCAACTAGTGCCATGACATGCCATGGAAATAAATGACTCCCAAAATTACTAAAAACCATCATTTAGCTCCTAAAAATGATCCTAGAATATTGGGATCTGAAAAACCATATAAAAATTGCAAACAAGGTAGAGAATCATTGAGTTAGCGAAAGAGGTCGATGGCCACTAATATCTTCCTCTATCATTCCTATCTAATTAGGAAGAAATGGTATTCGTTACATCAATTTCCCTAGTTATATGGGGAAATTTGTGGTAAATTTGGCTCCAAATGAGACACCTACCTTGGTGAATAAGCTGCCCTACTTTGACAAGCCGATACAATTGTATGTTTTTCTAGTAGGTATCATTTATCTTAGTGTCCATGATTCAGTCCACTAAAACCTATTCTTGGGAGTTAGAATTGATTTATGTGGGGACCAACTGTTTGGTTTCCTCTAAGGTGTCCAACATAAGAGGAAAATATGTTCAAAGAAACTTGTTTTCATTGCTACAACACCCTCCAAAATTGTGGCCTTCATCCAAATTATGGATCCTACTTTGGCTTTTATTGCTATATGTCTAGTATTAATAGTCATTGCATGTATTTTCTCTAAGTTTCCAATTCTCGTTTGGAAGAAAACCAAACTGCCATCTTTTAGCATGGAAAGCATCACATATCACACAAATGTAGTTTTGGTTTGTTTTAAGGAGTAATATTGGTGCTAATGAGTCACACTTATCATGAATACATGTATTGCACTCATTCCAAAATATTCAAGTACTGTTGCACACGTGTCATTACTATCATTACAAAGTGTACCTTTAGTGTCACACTTGGGGAAAGTTATCACATTGTCATCACATTGAGGGGATTATGTTGTTCATTTGTTTTGAGTGATCAATGTTGTGTTTTCAATAGTTCTAAGTGTGTGATCACGCTCAATGTTTTTCCTTGTCACTTTGGCCTTACTAATCCCATATGTAGTCAAATCTAGATAAGTTCCTTCCCAAGCAACTTGACTTCCCTAATCCTTCATGAACTACAAACTACGTAGTATTAGGCCTCAAGATCAGACCTTGGCTCTTGGAACTGCATAATTCACTGTTTATATCTTCCATAATTGTGCACTGTGCAGTATCAGTGCTTAGTCTTGACCCTTGAGCTCCAGAATTACATAGTGCCTCCCTTCTAGTCATGTTTTGCACATTGCATAGTCACAAGCATCAAGCCTCATTCCTGACTCCTTGAATTATGAAACTACACAAGCCATAGGCCTTTGTCCCTCTAGAACTGTGCAGTGGGCAACCTTAAGCCTCAAGCCCTAAGTCTACCTCCTTGAGCCCCTCAACTACACAGTTGTCTTTCCCTCACTTGCTTGAACTGTGCACTGCATAGTGACAAGGGTCAGTTCTGGCCCCTGACCTCTTGAGATGAACAAATGTGCAATACTTGAGCCAGTCTCTCATCCAAATGCCTAGTTCTAGTTCAGTTAATGGTTGTCATGAAGCATGTTATACTAGGATATTATCAAACTAATGTTGTCTTTTCATGAGTGTATTTCAATTGTAGGCATTATATCATGTTATGACAGGATGATGATGAAGGGAATGAAGAAGGAGACCCTACTAGAAGACACCTTTGTAGCTGCAAAGACAAGTTGATCAATCAAGAAAATACAAGGGGACACCAGATTGTGACAAAAACTATAGATCAAAATCATATTGAAGACTCCCAACCTTCAAGCCTTATGGAGGAGGAAGAAGAAGAACATGTTCCATCTTTCAAGAAGACTCAAAGATAGCAATACCAAGAGTGGCTTGAAATCACCATATTATCATGCAGTCCATGTCAACAATGTCATGCCATGTCATTTAAAGGTGTCAAGTCAAGATGTATATGAATCATCATTTTCCACATCATTTTTGGATTATGTAGTCCAATATATGAGAAATGTAATGTAAAGTGGAAGTACAAGAGTCAAAAGGGAGGTGAATGGTTGCCCTATTTACTATATTTACACCCTCATAGTTTCATGCAAAGGAATTTTCACCTTGGATCCTCCTACAAGGCATTAGAGAGGAATATAGTTCTTTTGGAGGAGCAAGTGGTTTCTCTAACACTCCACTCTTGGAGCTAGTGGTGTTCACTCTACTATTATATCTTATAACTTTTTCTTAATTTTGAAGCTCATTGAGCCACCAAAATTTCATGCATATGTCATAAATATTGTAAGACTATTATTTGATAGTTTGTGATGTATGTTGTTTTCATATATCCTAATGAAATTGAACTATTTTTGTGGCTTTGGTACTCATCTTGTTGAAGGTTTGTAGTATGTGTTTTAACAATTATTGTTGCTATGTGAACTATTTTGCTAGTTGAACAACAATTCATTCATGTGTATATGCTCGTGTGTCTTTACTAGATTAGTACTATTACTTTTCTTTTAAACGCTTACTTTTCTTTCCCTTTCGGTAGAAGAACCTTGATACATTATGCAACTAAACATTCCACGAGGCATACCCACTTGTTCATCCAAAATTCCATGTGAATTACTCTCTTGTGCTGACCATTCTAACAAAGGAAAATATCTAAGAACATATGGTAGTTAGTCCTTATTTCCAGAAGGACTCCTACACCAAATGGTGCAAAGTCTAATTGTAACTTTTCATTAGGGAGACCTGCTTACATGTTGGTGGTATCCAACACCATCAACATTCTAGCGCTAGAAGGAGGGAGAAACCTTTTTATGGATGAAAACTCACTACATCCTAACAAATAGACTTCTACACAAGGCAATAATATTCCCATTTCCACTCCTACTCCTACTCTTGAAAATGAATAAATTGTTCAGTCTAGCTTGGGACAAGCCTTTGAGGATACTTACAACCAAAGTCCAGACTATATGACCCATCACTCATAAATTTGTGAGATCTCTTAGTTTTCTCCCCATTGTTGCGATTATACATCATAGGCCTATAAAGAAAGATACAACTCTGAGTGGCATATTGATTTTGTTGGTGGAAGATTTGGCTATCAAAACCCTTGAACAATTGGTTGAGCCAACAAAAAATCAAGAGGAACTTCCATCTGTTGAGGAGAATCCAGATAATGAAGGGGAATATTTTAGTTTTCTAATGGGGAGCACCCTGATTACAACACATATTTGAATGGTGAAGGAGAAGCTTCTTTGAATTCAAAAGAAGAGGAAGAGAATAAAGACATAGACATGGCTGATGCAGACTTGGATTGGATGGCCCAAGACCCACTCGTTCTTCTGGAAAATCTTCACAAGATGCCTAAAAATCCAAAAAAATTGTTATAAAAGTTTGATCTAAACAAGAAGTTCAAAGTTGAAGACAATCTAGATGATTTCTACATGCATTTACAGATGCTTGAGGTACATTTCGATAATGTTTATTGCATATTATTTTCATACAATTTAAAAGGTAGAGTGTTTGTATGGTATCATAATATTCCAACCAATTCAATCCAAATTTTGAGGGAGTTTAAGAAGTATTTCTTGAAAACATTGCTAACGATAATACTCCTGCCATGTTGTTGAAATAACTTGGGAATTTGAAAGTGGTGGACAAAGAAAGAATTAAGGATTTCAACCAAAGATTTATGCATTTGTTGAAAAATTTCCCCATCAATGTACAACCTCACGATGATATCACTAAGGATTATTATACATCTACCTTGCCAACTAACATTTTCATATTTGTTAAAACAACTTCAAAGGAAATGTTGGCCTTAAACTTTGTAGAATCTCTCACGATTTAAATGGATTTGTGATCTATTGGAGCCATTGTATATGAAATGATCCCAAAGACTCCAAAAAAGCTGGTAATACAAACCAAGCCTCTTTTAGTAGAACTAAACATAAAGACTCTTTTGATATGGAAATATTGACCAAGTCTTTGAAGCTTCTCACAAGTGATGTATGAGAGTTGAAGACACGGTCGAGTGAGGCATCTACTACCAACAAAAATTCTTATAGGTCATCGTTAAATAACATTAATTCACAACTGGCCAAATCTTCTTAAAGTTCTAACGTGGTGTTCAATATTGAAATCTTGAGCATGGAAAAAATTTCACCTTTCATCAAGAAAAACATTTAGAGAAGGCATACCCACAATGGAACCACAATATGAACATTGTGATGGATAATCTCTCTGATACTCTATTAGTGGAAGAAAAAACTGAGCAGAATGAAGAAATGAATAAACTTTCCATGACCAAAGAAAGTTTGGGTGTTAGACATTCAATGAATATGTTCAGTTTCATATACAATGTTGATAAACATAGTGTTGATCAACCATTAACAAGTGAAGATCCTCCCAAATAGTCAATTGACTATTATAATTTGAGAAGAAAGGGACCTCTTTATGTGTAGGAAATAAAGAAGAAATTTCTACATAGAATTATACCACCTTCCAATCTAGGTCAGAATTCATAGAATAAGTTTGGAGGTGCTCCTTCTTCCAAGAATACTTCCAATAGTGACAAGAACAAGTCTACCACTCCTGCTGCAACAAATAAAGTCACACCACTTGAACCATTAACACAACCTATTAAGACAAAAAACATTTATTACAACATCGTTGAAGATATGTAATAGATCTCACACTAACATTTCACTCTTTGAGCTCTCAAATATAACATGCCAATGGGAACGGATTCTCCAGGCACTCTCATAACACACTTTGACAAGTAAAGAAGTATTTGCTTCTCAGGTAATGTCCTATAACTCTCATGACATCATCAAATTTATTGTGAATATTGTTAATTTAAGTTCTAACACTCTCTACCCTATGTTTCTATTAAATTTTGAAATTTTTAGTTATAATGTTCATAACTATTTGGTGGATTTCGGTGCATTTGCAAATGTTATGCCATTTTCTATTTTTAAGAAAATAAATGCAAAATGGGATAAAACTGATGCATGGATCATATAGCTAGATATATCACTTGTCTAGGCCATTGGTGAACTTATAAATGTTATTATATGTTTTCATATCATCATAAAGTTCACCAATACATAAACATCATAGTTGTTGACATTCCTGAAGCCTATGGTAAACTGCCAACCAAAAATTGGTCCAACAAACTCCAAGGATACTTTGTGACGGACTGGTCTCATTTATGGCTACCATTGTTTTAGAGAATTTAGCATCTACAGATAAATGTTAATTCCCTAGATAAGTAGTTGTATCTAGAACAAAAGTTTAAAGTGTTTTATACTTTTCCTATAAGCAATAGATAAGATGAGAAGATAGAGAGCCTACTTGTAGTTTCACTTTCCTCTCGTCTCCCTAGTATCGATTCCATTGCTCCTTCCTATACTTAATCCATTTGAGAATTACCTTGTAAACACAATAGAAGACAAAAACTAATCAAAACATACGATATATTGAATATAAGTGAAAGGAATAAGATACAGTTCACACACATAAGCATTATGAAACAAAACAAACATATGGGAAAAAGGTTCAAACACTTTATTAGATAGAATAAGAAATTACAGCCATCGGTGTCTAATTCAAATCCATTCCTCCAACTTGGATCCTATCCACATCACATCAAAAGCATGACAAACTTGTAGCATCACAATACTTACTTCAAAGCCAAATCTCATAGTAGCATTATCTCCTTACAATTCAACATAATCCAGCCCTTGATCACTTAGATGAGTGGTCAATTTATAGGAAGAAGAAGGAGGTTTTGTCATTAATGTTGGCATTGAATGGCCTTCCATACTTAGAATTAGTTCCATGGAGCAAGGGATGAGAGGATAGGATGCACCTTAACTCATTACTCATCCATTTTCGAGCTCATAGGAGTTGATAAGTGAGGGAAAATTCTAGATGAATCGAAAAGATAAGAATATTCCCCAAACCCTATGTGAATTTTTCTCATTCTCACCTAGCGCAGGTGAAAGGAAGCATAAGTGCTCTCAGAGCACCCTAGCAGTGGACTTAACTGCTCTGCAATGCACCTTCATAAGGGCTTACATGCATTGGTCCCTCTAGAGGCTATTTCTGGATGTCTTCAAGTCATGAAACTGTCTGGGAAGGAGGCATTCAAAGGGGCGACTTATTTAGGTCATGAAGAAACTTAAATTAGGGTTTGATGAACACTACAACACTGATTTGAATGTTGAGATTTGATGTTCCCAAATGGATCTATAACAGCTGCTCGCTAAAGCATGAAGTCAGAAAAATGCCAATGTTGAATGAAATTATTTACGATGTGATGAGGAGGTATCAAAGTGGAAGGTGACCTGCATCAATTACAATACATATATCATGATATTTGATTTTACATGAATTGCTGAGGGAAGGCATACCCATGCTCAACTTATAAACTTTCATTACATGTACATAAACAATTGTCTACTGATATAGACTCATGATCAGAATGACCACCAATGTAAAGCCATTGTACATATGATTTAGTACTCCTGAAATCGAAGCCCGAATGGATGAAACTAGATCTGGAGTCTTCAATATCATTCAACCGTTTGCTCAAGTACAAGTTTAACCATGTGAATATGTGATCTGAAGTCAAACATGGGAAGACACCATCTGATTACCAGAAAGTGATGTAAGCTATTAATAGATGCGAGAGAAATCATCGATAATGATAATGATCCTCAAGGTACTACAATACATTCTACATGGCATGAACAGATGATTTGATGTTGAACAACATACAAAGTCTTTCGGTCAAAGGCCATTGATGTATGCCTATCGCCGAAAGTGAGAAACTTGTTGTTGATGCATGCAAGATTCAAGGTACTAAATGGGTGTTTCTAAGTCAACTTCTTGGATAATGAGTTGATGTCAACAAGAAGCAACTCATCGAAAGAGGGCCTTGATGTATCCCACATCAATGACCTGAAATGAGTGTAGTGATTTTGGAGATGAAATTTGACTGACGATACAAGGTTCAGGAGTGGCGGTCATGAAAATGAAGGTTTATGGTATTGCAATAGAGAAATTTTGACTGAATGACTTCTCTTGAACATGTTGGCGACACTAAAGTGAATTGGTAGCATTGACCCAAAACAAAGTGATGGATAGTATGATAGAAAATGGTGTGATAACCATCAAGCTAATAACCCAACCCAGATAGTCATGGTGATGGAGTGAAAGTGTCGTGTTCAAGAGCGACCTGCGACCATAAAGTGGTTTTCCCCTTTTCCATTTTCCCCGGTCATTGCTAACCAGTACCTCTTTATTTTTATCAAGCTTAAGGAGGATAACATATTCTCTTTGTATAATTTCATCCTTTAGGTGAATCCATCGCTATTTGATGTTTTAATGAGTTTAACGACAAAGATAACTCAGTCCTTTTCGTGTTTAGAGAGTTTGAAAAGGGACAAAAAGAAAACTCCACAAGTTCTTTTTTGTAAATTAATCTCTCAAGCCCGAAAAAGCATAAAATAATATAAGAGAGATATCATTTCCAATCTGTTAACAAGTTGGAAAGAACAAGCGCTCGACAATCTTTTCATATTTAGAGAGTTTGAAAAGAGATTAAAGAGGACTCTGGGGGCTTCCCTTTTAATTTTTGACAGAGCTCGAAAAAGATATAAAAGTGTGCTCTGTGGTCAAAGATACAACTTACAATAGAGCATGTTGAATATATGTAAATTAGTTGGAAAACCTGCTCAAGACATCACCAAATGGATTTAAAATATTTGTTTCATAGGCAAAAATAAGTAAGTACTAATGTTTACTCGATTAACAAACATGAAATAAACGTAAAACAAGTTTCTACCACGATATTTTTACCATTTGGAACTTACCATTTAGTTTTGTGCTCTGAGCTTAGTTTTTACCTCAATTTTCATCAACTAATTGTGAGAGATTCGACAGACCATTTCTTGAGCCGTCCAGACCAGGTAGGAGCTAAACATCTTTACTTTCTTTTCAAGTCATTATTTTTTCATTTCATGCAAGTTTTAGGATTTTTTGGGGCCCCTGGGGTTTCTTTTTTTTGCCCTGGGATCAAATCAGGCTTTAACATTAAAAACTGCACTAAAGAGCACCCAGATAGAATGTTGCATGCTATGCAATGCACTGTATCTATGTCTAGGCTGGGATAGGTGCATTTCCCATGTTTGTTTTAGATGTTTGCTCCAAAATTTGTCCCATGTTTTGCATGGAAAGGATCCTAATTTAGCTTATGATTGTGTTTCATGCTTTCATCGAATTAGTATTTCGATTACATGGCAAGAAAGAGAGCATGAAGAACAAGACATGGCTTCCCTAAACAACCCAGGTATAGTTGAGGCCCTCAGAAATTGTGGGTTACTCAAATACTTTAAGTTGTCCAGAATGAGGCAACAAATAGAACTATTTTAGTTCCTTGTTCATGCATGGGATCTAACAGATCAGAATTTTCACATTAGACACAAGATGGTCCCTATTACCATTGAGGATATTTACTTTCTTACCAGACTATCAAGGCGAGGTGCCCCCATCTCACTTTCTAGATTTTCCCTTGGAGGTGAATCGGTGAGAGATTATATCAGACAGTTATGTCAGCTAGGTACACAACCTAACAAGGATGGGAAAATAAATATCAGGGATGTAGGTGATTTTCCTTTAAGAATGATCCTCTTCACAATCACAAAATTGGCTAGTAGTGTGACACTACATCTAGTGAACAGATCTTATATGCAGTATGCACTGGAGTGTATAGAGCCAAAAGTTTTCAACTGGTGTGACACTGTGCTTTATTTTCTGAAAGAACAACTGACTAAGATAAAAAGTGGTAAGACAAATAATTTATGCTATGGTTCAATCTTCATTGCTTTTTCCTTAGAGAGAATCCCATTGATGCAACCACAACATGTGTCACTGGGTGTGGCTGGTCCTAGAGATCCACATATGCAGAGGTGGGTTGAATTGATGGCTCGATAAGCGGGTCAGTCAACAATCATTTTCTCCCCTGCATTTTTCAGCTGGCTTGAATGACAACATTTTGTTATCGAGAAGCATCCATACTCAAGGATGGATTTTTGTGGAGATCCAGATTTGATTCTACCAGTTTGAGCACAATGGGGTGCTATGGATAAGTTGTTTGACCAAATTGTTTTTGATTTGTTTTCAAGTTTCTACATGTTTTTGTGTTTTTCAATGTTCCCAAGACTAAACTAAAATTACTCTTATTCATGCAGATGTGGGTACTGTTCAACCTGTGGGACACCAACAGGTTGTAGGTGTGCAGTGCAAAGAAACATCGAGAGAGTAGTTCTCCAGGACTTGGATTTGGCTGAAACCTTAGCAAAGTTGCAGGATCGTATTGAGGGATTAACCCTTGGTTTTCCAAATATCCAGATCGAGGAGTTACCTATGAGGCTACAATGCCACACTATTGGTGTTCTTAAATGTTGGGTGAGGCTTCTACACATGATAACAGAGGCTGTGACCTATTACCATGAGCACCACTAGATCTACTTAGCATGTTTTGTATGCTTTTTTGAGTTTTTAGGTTAGATGACCAAATGTGTTTTGGGCATAAATTTCATAAAAACTTTTAAAACACATATGTATTTTACTTTCAGATTTTTCTATGGTTATATGCAATCCTACTCAACTAATGATGTGAATTGAAAATATTACTTTTAAATGTGTCACAAATGTCTATCAAACACATAATTTGCTAGAAAATGAGTTAATGTGTTAAGATTTTTGGAAATATGTTGATATTGAATGTGTTCAAAATGTCTTTCCAAAATACAAACTCTAAGGAACATACAAAAAATTGTTGGATTTTGGATAGTATAAATGTTTGTTAGTTGTAGTACAATGAGTTGCGAGTCCAGCCTAATGATGATTCAGTGAATTCCAAGTGAAATGGAATCAGAGAGTAGTTCAATAAACGTGCTATACTCAACGATATTGTTTTTCAATCGACTGACACAAATCCATTGGAAACTCACTAACTCACCACCTAGAGTGAAAATAGCCCATGCTGTAGAAGATAAGTTCTGGGTACTATGACTAGCACCATCGGCGTAACCAACAAAAGGTTTTGAAGACTCTGACATTTGCAACAAATGCAAAGCGGATTACTAACCAGATAAAAATATCCAAAAGATACACACACACATGTAATGAAATAATATATACAGTGAGTTTTACTACACTTAATCAAGCATAGTAACTTTTTAGGTACAACCAATTTTGAGGCTGTGATAATGGAATCCCATTATAATCTACTAACTCATAGGAACCTTTTTCTAGAACACGCCTGACAACATAAGGACCCATCCGCATTGGTTCGAATTTCCCTGTTCCAAGTTTATTAGCTTCTTGATCGTAAAGCAAGACCAGGTCTCCTTCTGAGAAGATACGAGGCTTGACATTTCTATCATATTGTGCCTTGATACATTTCTTATGTGCTTCGTTAGCCAATTCGGCATCACGTTGGGTTTCATCTAGATGGATTAATTCCAAGAAACACGCTTCTTCTTCAGAAGTGTCAAGTAATAGGTTAATCACGAGTTTTAGTGATGAAATTTCACATTGTATTGGTAAGATTGCTTCCAAACCATACACCAACTGAAAGGGCATGAATCCAGTTACACTTCTCACTGAGGTTCGATATGCCCACAAGGTAGAGTACATGATTAAGTGCCAATTTCTCTTATGAACACCTATCATTCTTTGCAACATCCACTTTAGGAATTTTTTGATGGCCTCAAATTTTCCATTCGCTTGTGGGTACTACGGGGTAGAACTATTGTGTGACAGTCCTAACTTTGCAGTCAATTCAACCATCATGTGATTATGAAAATGCGACCCATGATCTGTAACTATGGCTTGTGGTACACCAAACTGGGCAACCACATGGTTAAAAAAGAAAAGAGTAGTTGTTTCGAGACTGTTGTTCACCTCAACCCATTTGGTAAAATTGTCAATGACGACTATAATATACCCATGTTTCCCAGTCGAGGTGGGGTTACATGTCATAAAGTCAATGCCCCATTTGGTGAATGGGCCTATTGGGCAGCGGATCCACCCATAGCGGGCTTTTGGGGCTTGAAGCCTAGATTTTGGTCAAGTGTAATGTAAAGACCCCATGAAATGTGGGTGCGGAGTGTGAGAGTCTAGGGTTGTCTACCCTAAAATATTATAATTTAATGTGTGGTAAGGTCGGCCTACCCATGGTCCGCGAACCATGGAATTGTATAAATAGAGCGAGGCTCTAAGTGTAAAGTCATTATTAAGTCTTATGTTTGATATGTGTTTTGGGATGAGATATTTGCTCGGCATCTGTAAGTTCGAGTCTTGGGTTGTAGTAGTAGGAAGAGGCTTTGTAACTATGTGCATAGAGGCCTGGTAGAGTCCGCAACTATGTGCACGGACCCCTGCAGCTGAGTGCGTAGGGAGAAGTTGGGGTTGTACTTAAACAAAGGATTAATAAAAGATAAGTTGATTCTAAAATACTGTGTGTTTATGCTTATGTTATATTTATGCATCTCTTTATAGTTTTATGATTACACGCGCTTATTATGATTGTTGAATGGTTAATAAGAATAGTGGGTACACATAATTAAGTCAAGATCTATAATAATAGCATAGGAAGGATAAAGGATCTAGATAGCACCTCTTCTCGCTCTTATGGAGCTATGCGGAAGTAGTCGCAGAAGTTGCAAAGGACAGATGGCTGCATGGAGTAGCGCTAGCGCACAGGTTGGGTTCACGAACTTCCTAAGAATTCATCAAGACATCCATAGGGTGTAGAAATCTGGTTCTAGGGCTGGTAGTTTTAGGATTTGTTTGGCTAAATCACTTCTAAACCTGGGTCAGGCCCCAACAAGCCAACAAATGGTTCCATTGCTGTGATTGGGATCTACCTAAGGGATGTCTGATGTCATGCCATTAGAGCCCAAAGAAGGAAATTGAAGAGTGCGTAGAAAAGAAGCTTCAAGAGTTCATGACACAGGAAAATAGAACTCTGCAAGTATCTGAGAAAAAGTGGCTGGATTGCTACGTATATACAGAAATCCATGTGATCGTCTTCAAATCCTTCCCTTCTTAACTATATGAGTGGATCGCAAGGTTAGTAGATAGCTAGGGAAGGTATAAGCTCAACCAAACAATAGTGTGGACCCCGGAATTAGTGCACAGACTAGACACATCATAAGATATGGTCACACAGGCTGTGGACCATTGGCTCAATTGGATAATCAAGGGATTTATCACTGAGTTTGTGATAGACACAACCATGAGCTACAACAAAGTAGAGCAATGTTTTCTCAAGGGACTGTGAGGTAAGTCCATTAAATCCCTGAATACCTGGATTAAGATAATGTTATTTGAAAAACAAGTGATGTGAATACATTAATGTTTGGAACAATACGGAGTGGAAGGATCTACAAAGGTAGCGGGGAATTAGGAAATAGTCCCTTAATTTCACCTTCACGAGAGGGCAAGGAAGATCTCACTTGGGTCTCTCTGAGAAGTGTGATTAGTTTGATAAGACAACACATTCCGCAGTTACCACCTCCACTTACGCCACCACCCACTTCACCCCCTTCACCTCCATATTCACCCACCCCACCTCCACCAAACCCATAGTTCAGCATGGTGAGTGCGATCAAGCTACTCATATTCATAGGAGTAGGGATTGAGGATCCAGATCAGTTTTGGTTCATGCTAAGAGTAGTGTGGGAAGCACAAGGGGTTATAGATGACAACATTAAGAAGGCTACATTAGTTAGTGCACTACAAGATCACGCGTTGACGTGGTATATCAAGCACTCTAATGATCACCCAAATGCAGGAATAGTAGAGATCCATAATGCACTGAACAGAGAATTTAGCTAGCTGAAATCAGAGACATACTTAATCATCGTATTTAAAGAGATTGTGATGCTTCCAGGTGAGACCCCTAGGATTTGGATCAATGACTGAAGAGTACGATCCGCAAGCCTAATATGATGCTAACAGATGCGCAACACCACACATGGTTTGTGGCATCTTTGAAACCACACCTATGGATGGCGTTGTCACAACAGAAGCTTTCAACCTAGGTCGAAGCATTGGAAATAGAGATGAGGTTGCATGAAACACTGATACAGGATCCGAGGCTGGGAGTTCAATAAATCCATGCACAACTACAGAATATATACCTAGAAATGTAGAGCTTGAAGCAGGATAGGGCACTGCGGCCAGAGGCGCATGAGGAAGTGTGGTGCATAAAATGAAAATTCTAGGGCCATGACGAAGACCACTGTCCAGTATTCGCAAACTACATGGCAGGAAGGTGGCCAATGCCATTGAGACTAGAGGCATAGGCAGGGCCGAGTGCAGCACCCGTGCTATGGTGCGTGATCTATCAAATAGGGGAAAGCACATGATGGATAATTGCCATTTTTTGCAGAAGTATACACAGACTCCACAGCAGTTGTTTTGTAATTTATGCAGGTCAGTAGGCCATGACGAGCATACGTGTTGCAACTACAAGTTAATGATGGATCAAACACTAGCTTATAGAATGCAAACATAAATGTGAGGCCTCGACCTAGCCGCGGGGATGGTGCGCGCTGGATTTCAGGGGCGAGGTTGAGGACGAGGAGGAATGGGGCTAGGAAGGGGTCACAGGTAGTTAATCTATTACAATTGCGGAGGACCAGGGTACTACGCCCATGATTGTACCAACCCAATGAGAGTATCCTATCATAATGTGCTTAGTTTGATCATGAAATGGTAGATTGTCATACGTTGATCACATAGATTCACGAAAAAGGAGTACTCCAGCCTACTTCGACTTAGAATATCCAAATGATGAAATATGAACCACGTGAAGAAGACCCAAATGTGAATATGGTGCTTAGAAGTGGTGCGACCACAGGGGAGGATAAGGGGAAGTAGCTCGAGGAAGATACCTGGGTTTGCAAGGCTCCTACAGAGGAACCTGAGTTTGACCTAGAACATGCATATGAGACGTTTATGGAAGCTAAGAAGAGCTTCACGGACGCCTCTACTTTAGGTAGTAAGGATCAACCAAAGCCAGGGATGGATCCTTCTATGCTTACTACCTTTCTAGAGACATCCATGAAATTGCTGCACAACAATAAGGCAGTTAAGGGACTACAGGAGTTGATCACTGGATGTGCGGGGTTAGCGGAAGATTGACGAATATGAAATGGATCAAGTAATCCTAGAACTGGGTTCGGACACAAATGTATTACCGAAGTAGACGTGGGAATGTATGAGCAAGCCCGCATTATAGTGATCCCCTATTCAATTACAAAGGTCAAACCAACAAAAGATTTTTCCCATGGGGAGGTTGTAAGGGGTAATAGTTGATATCGAAGGCACGAGCACACAGACGAACTTTGAAGTAATAGAGATTGTCGATGATAATAGTCCTTATCCTGCGTTGCTAGGAATAGACTGGGTCACTGATATGAATGGAGTCATTAACCTAAAGAAGTGGAAGATGATATTTGAGAAAAAGTCCCTACGTGTAGTAATTCTGCTAGATCCATCCAAAGGAGTGCACTACACCAAACTTGTGTGCGACGATGGAAGTGATGATGAGCTGGACTGCATCTACAAGATAATTGTGCAAGATCTGGATTAGGTGAATCTAACTACAGATGGAACAATCTCATGGGAAAGCGCAAGTTTCGACACCTCAGATTCAGATGAAGAAGATGAATGCTGGCACAATCAGTTGAATGAAGTGACAATGCTGAATTGCAACACAATGATTAGATCACTACATTGTGTAACAACCCAGGCCTAAGATCTGCCAACTTATGATGGACTGACAGCGGTGGATGAATTCTTGAGCAAGTTTGAAAGTGCAGTACCAGAACAACAACAGTTCGATGCACTAAAGTGGGTGCTATGCGCGACACTTGCACACTAGTGGGGAACAAATAGAGGAAATTTTGAAAACTGGCACAGATGTAGAAGTATTATGCGCTTGCAATTTTAGAAATCGCAACTTCGGATAGAAGATAAATATGATGGACGAGATGACCCACATACGCACCTCATGAAATGGACCAAGGCCTATGGGGAAGAACCTTAGCCTGAATGGGTACACTTATTCTACCATAGCCTGGATGTCATACCCATGAAATGGTATACTGAGATGGAACTCTAACATGGTACAGGAAAATGGGATGTCTTGTGCGAGGGATTTTTGTTAACATTCACATTTGAATACTGATGGTTGGATATTGTTGACGATGCACTCCAAGTCGTAAAAGCTTCCATCTTCAAAATACAACAAGAACCACAGTAAATAGTTCAACTAGCATGGGCAACCCATTTAAGAAGTGCTCAAGAATGTTATAACATGCAGGTAGAAGACAATGATGATGACCCCTAAAATATTAATATTGTAGAAGCTCAATGGTCTCACAAAGTTCGAGGACCATCATTTGAGGATCCCGACATCACTATACCGCTAAAAGAAAAGCAGGTAAACATTGGTACAGATGGGGAGCCAAAGTACACGATGCTTGGGGACTATTGGGACGATGCTACAATGGATAAGGTTGTCGATTTACTCCGCGAATATCAAGATTTTTTCCTGACCAAAATCATGGACTTGAAGGGGATCATTGGCGACTTAGGGATGATGAAGATCACTCTAAAACCAGATGCAAAGCCCGTTAAGAAAAAACCTTACCATTTGAATCCAAAGTATAAAGAAAAGGTCCATGAAGAACTAAACAAAATGCTTGTAGCCAAAATTATTGAACCAGTGGAAGAATCTGACTGAGTGAGTCCCATGGTAGTACAAAAGAAAAAACCAAAGGGAAAAATGAGAATATGCATGGACCTAAGGAATCTTAAAGATGCTTGTGTTCACAATCCATTCTCGACACTGTTTACAGATGAAGTATTGGAGAATGTTGGTGGTCAGGAAGCTTACTCATTCACGAATGTCTTCTCAGGGTACCATCGAATCAAGATCATGCCGGAAGATAGAAGTAAGACAACCTTTGCAACTGAATGGGGCTATTTTCAATACACCATTATTCCCTTTGGATTGAATAATGCGCCAACGATATTTTTGTGCGTAGTGGTGGCCTCATTCAAGGAATACATCCAAAATTTCTTAAAGGTCTATTTGGACAATTGGACTGTATTTGGGTTAGTTAAACACCATATAGCGAGCCTACATTTGATGTTGGATGCTGACGACACCAAAATGCGCTAAATATTAAAAGGTGCACCTTCCTCGTCCCCTTTGGAAACCTACTCGATCATGTCACCTGTAAACAAGGTCTGATGGTGGATCCTGTGAAGATTGCTATTATTCTCAATCTGGAAGTGCGACAAAGTGTCAAACAACTATGCACTACATTGGGGCACACTGGTTACTATAGAAAGTTTATCAAGAGCTATGCACAAATAACAACACCAATGGAAAATATATTGAAAAAGGATGCTACATATTGTTGGAATGATGATTGTTTGAAAAGTTTGGATGTTCTCAAGGAGAAAATGGCATCTGCTCCCATCCTGGTCTTCCCAAAATGGGACATAGAATTTCATGTACATGTTGATGCATCATGTATTGCGTTGGTAGCTATAATTACGCAAGAAGGCATGGATCATCTGATCGTGTTCACGAGTCGGAAGCTATCCAAAGCGGGAAAGAACTACTCTACTATTGAGCACGATGAAGGGTTGGAAATGGTATATAGGCTCCAGAAATACTAACACTATTTACTTGGCGAGCACTTCAAGATGTATATCGATCATTCCGTGTTTAAATATCTGGTGAACAAGCCGATGTTGGGGGGTGGCATATGCAGATGGCTGTTACTATTTCAAGAATATGACTTTGAGGTCATTGTAAAGCTTGGACACCTAAATTCAGGACCAGATCACTTATCACAAATTGAGACAGGTGAGGAGCCAACAAATTTGGAAGGACTACCTGGTGCATAAATCTTTGTGGTGTGCATCGTATATGGCCAATTCGAAGATATAATCCATCTTTTAACCACAGATATTCATTCAACAGAGGAAGGAGTTGCTGGTGCGCATGAGAGACTTTTATGTCATCATAGGGCAGCTCTACAAAATGGGAAATAATGAGATATTGCGTAGATATGTACCTAAATTTGAACAAGGATAGATCCTCACGGAAGCACATCGAGGGGATGTAGGAGGACACTATGTAGGATGCGCGATGGCACAGAAGATTCTTTGCTCTGGGCTATGGTGGCTAACCCTACATCAAGATTAGAAAGTACACTATCGGGCTTGTGACGTATGTCAAAGGACTAGGAAACGATCACGAAGGGATGAGATGCCGCTCAATCCACAGATGACGCTATAGCCATTCGAAAAATGGGCAATTGACTTTGTGTGACCGATCAAACCATAGGGAAAGACGGGTGCACACTACATCATCACCGTGATAGAGTACCTGACTCGATGGGTGAAAGCACAACTGGTTAAGGACTACATGGCTGCTATAACTATGAAATTTTTGTTCAACAACATGTTAACACAATTTGGTTGCCCGAAAATTTTAATGAGTGACCGCGGGACGTACTTCCTGAATGAGACCATCAATGCACTCACTGAGGAATTCTAGGTTTATCATCAACAAAGTACATCATACCATCCACAAGCTGATGGGACAATAGAAGTATTCAACAAAATTCTAGAGACTGTGCTGACCAAAGTATGTAATGTATAGTGAAACAAATGGGACCTGCACATACCTACCGTATTATGGGCATACAGAACTACGTGCAAGAAATTGACGGGTTAGACACCTTTCAAGTTAGTGTATGGCACGGAAGCAGTCCTACCAGTGGAATACATGGTACCTAGTTTGCGGATAGTAGCAATTACAGGCATGTCAGACCACGAAGCCTTGGAAGAGAGAATTGCACAATTAGAAGAACTCGAGGAAGAACGGTTTCTGGTGGGATTCCATCAGCAGGTAAAAAAACAGCTGGAGGAAGCCTAGCACGATCACCATATCAAGATGCACACATTCAAGGTAAACGATTTAGTGTTGTTGTATGATACCAAGTTCGAAAAATTTCTGGGGAAACTCAGAATGTATTGGTTAGGACCATATGTGGTAAAAGAAGTTACAGACGGAGGTGTGGTCGAGCTAGTCAAACTTAAAGGAGAACCCTTCCTAGGAAGAATAAATGGCAGTCGCCTGAAGCCCTACATAGGTAGGTTGGCTGTCTGACTAACTGACAAAAGGATAGTCTTCGTGACCTGACAAGCTGAACAGAGTTGCGGGACTATAAACATAGGTACTAGAAGCTGACATCAAAGTAGAGAATCAAGTCAGACGTAGATGATTCAAAAGTAGAAATGGAGTAGATCCAGACGATGACAACATGGTGCATTTCAAACCTTCACGCAATATAGGCACAGTTGGATGGACTTCACGCAAATATCACCACACCATCAGAGTGACACGAGGATGAGTCATGATGATTGTATTGAGGGCCTATTGGGCAGCAGATCCCCCCATAGCAGGTTTTTAGGGCTTGAAGCCTGGATTTTGGTCAAGTGTAATGTAAAGACCTCGCGAAATGCTAGCGTGAAGTGTGAGAGTCTAGGGTTGTCCACCCTAAAATAATATAAATTAATATGTGGTAAGGTCTGCCTACCAATGGTCCGCAGACCATGGGATTGTATAAATAGAGTGAGGCTTTAAGTGTAAAGTCATTCTTAAATCTTAAGTTTGAGATGTTTTTTGGGATGAGATATTCACTCTGAGCCTGTAAGTCCAAGTCTTGGGTTGTAGTAGTAGGAAGAGGCTCTATAGCTGTGTGTGCAGAGGCCTAGTAGAGTCCGCAGCTGTGTGCATGGACCCTTGCAGCTAAGTGTGCAGGGTGGAGTTGGGATTGTACTTGAACAGAGGATTCATAAAAGATAATTTGATTATGAAATACTGTGTGTTTATGCTTCTATTATATTTATGCATCTCTTTACAGTTTTATGATTACGCGCACTTGTTATGATTGTTGAATGGTTAATAAGAATAGTGGGTACACATAATTAATTCAAGACCTATAACAATAGCACAGTAAGGATAAAGGATCTAGATAACACCTATTCATGCTCTTATGGAGCTACGCAGAAGTAGTTGCACAAGTTGCAAAGGAAAGACAGCTACACGGAGCAACACTAGTGCATAGGTTGGGTTCGCGAACTTCCTAAGACTTCATAAAGACATCCCTAGGGTGAGGAAACCTGGTTCCAACACCCTCCCATACTACCTCAGGTGAGACCTTAGTCCATGCATCGCGGGCTATTGCTGAAAGGGTCGATATTTTTGGGATTTGTTTGGCTAAATCACTTTTGAACCTCAGTCAGGCCCAACAAGCCAACAAATGGTTACATTGCGAGGAATGGGATCTTCCAAAGGGATGTCTAATGTCGTGCCATTGGAACCCAACAAATAAGGGAATTGAAGAGTGGTTGGATAAGAAGCTTCACAAGTTTGTGACACAAGAAAATAGAACTCCGCAGGTATCTAAGAAAAGGTGGCTGGATCTGTATATACGGAAATCCATAAGATCTTCTTCGCATCCTTCCCTTCTGAATTGTATGAGTGGATCATGAGGTTAGGAGATAGCTAGGGAAGGTATAAGCTTGACCAACCGATAGTCAATGCCCCATTTGACGAATGGGCCAACAAGAATGACAAGATGCAATGGTGCAGGTGGTAATCATGCATGACAACTTCTAACAACAATAATACAATCTTTAAATATAGTTGGCCAAAAGTAATCAACATGAAGAATTTTCTGTGCGGTCGCATATCTAGATAAGTGTCCACCATAGGCACTTGAATGGAAATCATTCAATTCTTTCTCAGCTTCCTCATTCACGAGGCACCTCCGTAAAACCTTATTGATACCACGACGATAAAGTATGTCACCAATAATCAGATAATCTTTGGCTTGGTAACAAACATGTTGTTGTTGTGAGCGAGAGGTATCTTTATGGAAACTTTGGGTCTAGAGATAGATCAGTATATCTCCATACCATGCATCAGATGACGAAATTAGAAATAGATACTCATCCAAAATTGATGGTTCAAATGTTGAATCAATGGAGGTCAAGGGAAGGTCACATAGTAACTCAGCGAAAACTGGAGATTTCTTTGATTTGGAATTGATGAATTCCAAATCAAACTCCTGTAAAATAACTATCCATTTTGAGTACTCCCCCTCAACCATTGACGTGACAAAATGTATGTCATAGGGTTGTAATCTGAAATGATAGTTGTTTTCCGTAACAATATGTAATGGCAAAATCTTTGAACATCTTGCACAACTGCCAAAGCTAGTTTTTCGACATAAGAGTATTTAATTTTTGTATTGTTGTGATTATGGCTCAAGTAATAAATCGGATGTTCAATCCCATTTTCTTCCAGGACTAAAACCATGCCAATGGTTGTATCTGTAGTGGCGAGATACAGGTAATAGTCATTTTGGTAATTCGGAGAATACATTAATGAAGCTCTAATCAAGGTATCTTTAAGAGCATTAAAGGAAGCTTGTGCAACCTGATCCCAATGGAAGGGTATCTCCTTTTTCAAAAGACGTGTAAAACCTTTAGCCATATCAGCGTAATTAGGAATGAACCTCATCAGAAAGTTGGATTTCCCTTGTAGTCTCTGTAACTGTAAAAGATTTGAAGGTGGAAGCAAATCCAAAATTGCCTGAACCTTTAATGGATCAAGTCAAATCCCCTCTGTATACACTACAAATCCAAGAAATCACCAGAACCAATGCAAAAAACATACTTGTGCAGATTGAGTCGTATCTTGTAGTGTTGCCACCGTAAAAGTATTACTCTCAAATGTTGCAAGTGATCAGTCCACTTTTGTCAATGAGTAGGTAAATCATCAAGGTAAGGTTTAAAAATGTGCTTGATGTCATGGAAGGCATAATTCATTGCCCTCTGAAAAGTGGCCCCAGCATTCTTCAAACTGAATGGGAGTTTCATATAGGAAAATGTGCCCCATGGACAAATAAAAGATGTTTTCAATTGGTTCTATGGGCATATATTGATTTGATTGTAACCGGAAAAACCATCCATAAATGAAAATATTTCACATTTGGCACATTTGTCAATAATTTGGTTGATAAAAGGAGTAGGATAATTGTCTTTTGGACATGCCTGATTGACATCCCTATAATCGACACACACTCGTATTGTTCCTTGTTTCTTCATGATAGCAACAATGTTGGAAACCCAATCAGTAAGAGGAATAGGATAAATAAAACCAGCCTACAAAAGTTTTTCAACTTCTGCTTTAATTGCAACGACTTTCTTTGGATGAACAGGTCAAAGCCGCTGTCGAACTGGCTTGACATCAGGGTACATTTTAATTTTGTGTTCAACAATACTAGAGTCAATGCCTGGCATCTCCTCATAATACCATGCAAAGATATCTCTAAATTCATGAAATAGAGTACGGTAATTATCGAGTTCTGATGGAGAACAGGATTTGCCGACATGAATTTTCTCTACAATATTAGGCTTGGTCAAAATATTAATAGTAATCATTTCTTCAATATTTGATAAGTTTTGCTCAGATTCTACTATGTCTATGAAAACTAAATTCGAAAGTAAATCAATGACTATCGGGTGGTTTAGTTCATTTGAATAATCTTTGATGTCATCTAGAAGATGGGAATTGTTATCACTCAGGTTGTCCCTTGGCTCCTGAAGGGATATGGCTAAGGTAACCACTAACCAATCTTTAGACTGCAGGTTCTAGCCCACCTGCAATCAGAGAGGGCTCTCTCTTTATGATTTAACTTTGTTGATGAGGATTTTAGGCTAGTTATTGGATTCAGGGTTCTTGTTTGTGTTTGGATGGAAAGAAAATGCTTTCAAGCAGAGAGGCAATTCATGAAGTGATAAGTTTCAAACCATTGGGCATGGAGTCATGGGTCAGGATTGCCAGTGCGTTTTCTTGGTCACAAGAGGAACATGGAGCAGGATAGTTGCACATAAAACAAATTTCAAACTAAAGATGAATGGAATGTAAGGAATGAGATGCACTTAAGAATATCTCACTCAGCTTAACAAAGGGAAGGGATGATCTCTATCTAGGGGCAATGAAGAATCCCTGGATAACTGTCATGCGTGATAAGGTTCGGGCAAACATGAGCCATGTAGAATTCATATTTATGCCTAAACAGAGGAAAACATAAAGAAACAACATAAATTGAGCATAGAGTGTAATTAAACAAATTCTAAGCTAATCTTTCTTTTCTGTTGTTTAGATGGTATCTTATGAATGGAAAACAGAGGTAGGAAACACTTATTGAGTTATGCGACAGCACAAGAATTCCATGATCACTCTTCAACCATCAAACACAATGGACAATACATTCTCCAAAGCTCAGAAGCAGTCCTTGATTATAGAAACTATCAGGTATTACAGTGTGAGTCTCTCCTGGAGCAAAATTAGCTCAAAATAGCTTCTCGAGCAACCAACCCTTAATACAGTTTTCACGGTCGTTTTTATAGAGCAAATATCTCGAAATATTTATTACAACCAACCTAAAACAAGTCTGCAGAAAGACTTTCTAATCCTAAAACTGTGCTAAAATTAAATGCAGGTAAATATCTATTTGAACTGTGTCAGAGGCAGCTGAATCAAAATGAGTGTAATGTGGCCCTTGGTGGCTCGATGCAGTACTACTGGAATAACCACGCTTTGGGATTTGCAGTTGTGATCTTGTGCGAGTTAAATGTGCAATAAACGTGATTTGAGAGCCTTGAGCTGTTTCGCCCTTTTCTTTGACTTTGCTGGAAGGTGTTTAATTTTCACCTGCTTTGGGCCGCTGCTAAGATCTTCGCTGATACTCTTCGCCGCAACACTGATACTCTTTGCCATTAAATGGGATTTATCTTTCCTCTGATACTCTTTGGCGATTGGATTGAAACACTATCTTCCACTCCCTGATTCATTATGACATTTGAATTTGGCTTCCTTCTGCTTCCGTTTTGATGAAAACTGCAAAATCGGTTCTTTTCGGCTCTTTTTCGGCGCAAAACGACTGCGGAATCAAAAAGATTCGCTAAATATTCCCCATTTCGGCCTATTTCCCGTAGCGATGTGCGATTAGTGCCGAGGCGCTAATCGCGCATCAAAAACTACCTCTGCTTTTGAATCTGGGCTTCCTAAGCTGCGATTTCGCCTTTGCGCTCTTTTCTGGCAAGTGACGTCAGCAGTGGGTCCTGGTATGGTGAGCGACATAGCAGGGTGATGTGGTGCTTGCATGGCATGATATTTCTTTCTTTATTGCGATGTGATATACTCTCTTTGATGCGATAGTGATATCCCATCGACGAAAAGGGAATGCGGCATGTATTTGGGGAGATGGATCTAGCGATCGCCGACTTGCGATATCGCATTGGCGGAAAGGGGAAGGAGCATATATATGTGACATATAATATTGTGATATTTCCGACTTGCGATATCGCATCGGCGGAGCACTCATCTGGGAGAACTCTAATCGGGCAATATTGGTATTAAGACCTCCGACTGCGATATCGCATCGGAGGAGGTCAAAAGGGATCAGAAGATTGTTTTGGGGGAATCAGCAAAGGTTTATTGCGATCGGAAGGAGTGAGTGTGTGCTTTTGAAGAGTATATGAGGCCTCAGAAGGGGTCCAATAACCTAGAAAGGAATTTTATGCTTTGGAAGGAGTCTGTCGCATTAGAAGATGGTTTGAAGGGGCAGCATGAGGGTTCTTGCCAAGTTTCAGATAAACTGAGCAATTCCTGGGGGTACTTATGGTTATTTCAACCAGAGGGAGGGGATATATACATAAGGGAGTTATTACCATATTTTTTAGCAAGGGGAATGGGAAATAGATAGGGAGCTACATAGTACAGTTAGTAGTTAATATGACAAGTGATAAGAAAGCACTAAGTATGTAAATCTTAGGCTATTAGGGAAAAAATGGTCCAAAAAAGGAAATGGCCATTCCTTGAGTAAAGCAGATCTTTACCAAGGAAATTGACATGGAAAATGATGAGACTAAGAGATATCAAGCAGATCCTGACCTCTTTCGAGGAAGTTAGTGAATGATTTTGGGAAGAGGAAGAAGGGGAAGTTAGTCATGCTTTGTTTGAAGTCCTTCAGATGGGAACTGCCCGCTAGCTGTGATCTAGATAAATATAACACTTGAAAATGTGGAGTTGATCATAAATCACCAATCTGCAACCTCAGAATTACCTACCCAGCCTACTTACCTAAGATTTTTTCTTATTTTTGGTTTGGGTGCACTTAGACTTGCAGACCCAGCTTTTCAATTTTTCCTTTTTATGTCTTCCTATCTCTATCTACACTTATTTCTTCCAAGGGCCCAGATTAAGCAGTTGGGCTCCTTTGATTCTCTACCTATCTAAGAATCTGCCAAGATTAAGCTGTTTGGATAGATTATTCATTCTCTATATTCTAAAACAGGAAATTGAAACCTAGGGAGACCAAGATTAAGCTGTTTGGACTTCCCTTCAGCTGAAAATTGTACAAAAATGAAATAACTCTTCAAAATTGGAATGCAGCAGAGGAGCTTTGAGTAGCATTATTTCATGGCCTCTTTCTTTGGTGATTGTTAGAAAATATGGAGCATTGCAACATGCAAAGTATGACATATTTGGCCTGTAAAAATGTCCATCATGAAATATGAGTAACCTGCTACAACAGGAGGCTAACAGTGGCTCCACTTGGGGATGGATTCTCCTTGTGAGAAGCCAAGAACAACAGGTCAGACTACCTTGATCTTTTGTTGTTCCTGTGTTTTTGAAAACTTCTTAGTGCTGACTGATTAGATAAATTTGAAATTTGGACTGCAAACAACACTTTCCCTCAATTGATTAGCTAGTGAATTATGAAGCACCGCCTGCTTTCTTCTGCGTGCTTTAGCATCTGGACTGTTTACAAAAAATAAAATAAAGTGTTGATATATACAAACATTTATGTACAGAAAAATAACACCGCCTGTTCTTTCTTAATCAAAAGGGATCATGGTAGTGCTTTAGCATTCGGCCATTCATAGGACCTTCCTCCGCTGTGCTGCCATCTAGAGATTTGAGAAAATATGTGTTATTGCCTTGCACAACACTGATAATGTATGGACCTTTCCACAGAAAATCGAATTTGGAATGCTTGCCCTTGTCCTCTCTTCGTGAATCCCACCTTAGAACTTTGCTGCCAACCCAGAAATCCTCTGCTTTAGCTTTCTTATCGAACATCCTTTTGACCTTTTCTTGCAACGTTTGAGCTCTGTCATACACTTGCTCTCTCGTTTGCTGAAGATGAATGGTTTGATTAACTCTTCTCTGCATATCATTTGGTTCAGCCTGAATTTCCTGCAACAGTTTGATAGTAGGAATGCCCAAAGATGAAGGAAATCTGGCCTCCATGCCATAGACCAGCTCATAAGGGCTCACCCCGATGGATTTCTTGGTTGACAGTCTGTCTGCCCACAGAGCATTTGTGAGCTTCCTATGCCAGTTCTTTTTGTTTTCCTCTAGTAGCTTCTTTATGATGTTTATGAGGCTTTCATTGGATGATTCGGCCAAGACATTACCTTGAGGATAGTAAGCTGTGGAGTGGCCCAAAGTAATGTGGAATTTATGGCAGAAATTGATGATCTTTTTGGATTTGAAGGCAGCAGCGTTGTCAGTGATAATCTTCTCAGGGCAGCCAAATTTGGAAAGGATATTTCTCTCAAGGAATTGGATAATGGTGGAGTCATTGACTTGTCTACATGGGATAGCTTCAATCCACTTAGTGAAATAATCAGTGGCTGTTAAAATCCACTTGTGCTGGCCTGAGGAAGAGGGATGAATTTCTCCAATGAAGTCGAGACCCCATTGTTGAAAAGACTTTTCGGTTGAAATGGGTTTGAGGGGTAGAGGCAGTAATTTTCTTTTCCCTTCAAAGATTTGGCATTTGTGACATGAAATAGAAAATTTCTTGACATCTGCAAAGAGAGAGGGCCAATAATAACCAGCCCTTAAAATCTTGTCAGCAGTGGACTTCCAATATAAGTATCCTCCACAGTCCCCTGCATGGAATTCTTTCATGATGCTGTTAGTTTCATTCATAGTCAAACAATTAAGCAATATTCCTTCATGATTTTTCCAAACAAAGCACATCTATGACACAAAACTTCATGATGATTTCATCCTTAAAAATCTTTTCTTGGTCCTGGACAATCCTGGGGGAGCACACAGGTTTAACAATACAAAGCAAATATCAGCATACTATGGGGATTGCAAAAAGGTTTCACCGATCTGTGGAGCCGCCTGCTCCGGTTCATTGTCCAATTGATTAATGTTTAAGGCTTTGAAATTTGTTTCGGACATTAGTTTGGCTAAACCTTGTCCTTTTATCAGCTTGGTAGGTTTTATTTCAATGTCATATTCAAGAATGCTAGCAATCCATTTGCCTCTTTTACCTTCTAGTCCCTCTTGAGTTAATATATCTTTTACAACAGCGTTTGGGACGTAGGCAATCACATGGGAATATAAGATATAAATTTTGAAATCTTTGATGGCCTTAACCAGGGCATAAGCCTGCTTTTCCATAATCTGATATTTCAATGGCGCATCTCTTAAAGCTCGGCTGAAGAAAGCAATTGGCTTTTCGTTACCCTGATCGTCTTTCTGCAAAAGGAAAACGGCTATAGTATGCTCAGATGCAAAAGAAAAAATGATAAAATCTTTGTCGAATTGCGGACTGGTGAGGACAGGCGTTTGTGTCAAGGCAGTTTTGATACTCTCAAAAGCTTTCTTGGTTTCAAGAGACCATTTTACTTTGGCATCCTTTTTTAACATATTGCTCAATATCCTTATTAGTTCAGCTAAGTTTGGAATGAATCTCCTTAGGAAATTGATCTTTCCCAGGAATGCTTGAAACTCTTTATATTTCTTGGATATGGGATTTGGAGGATAGCTTGAATTCTTTCAGGATCAATTCTAATCCCATCTTTTGATATGATATGGCCTAGAAGCTTGCCTTCCTCAAGGGTAAACAAGGACTTCTTAGGATTCAAGGAAATTCCATATTTCCTGCATGTCATGAAAATTTGCCTTAGATGTTTAAGGTGCTCTTGGTCAGATTTGGAGAAAGGGGTTAGGTCATCCAAGTATACAACAAGGAAATCATGTATCTCCTTGGCAAATGCAATATCCATTGCCCTTTGAAAGGTAGCACTAGCGTTCTTCAGCCCGAAAGGCATTTTAACATACTTAAATATTCCCCATGGTGTGGTAAAGGCCGTCTTGTCTTGGTCATCTGGGTGAACAAGTATCTGATTAAAACCTGAAAATCCATCTAGTAAAGAAATTCTAGATGATCCCACTACTCTTTGTAAGATATGGTCCATTTTGGGCAAAGGATAGTGGTCCTTTAGAGAGACCTGGTTTAAATTTCTCAAGTCTACACACAGTCTTATCTCTCCTAATTTTTTCCTCGTGGGAACTAAGTTAGATACCCATTCAGAGAATCTGATGGGTGCAATGATACCTACTTCAAACATTCTCTTTATTTCTTTTTCAATGAGGGGAAGAAGCATGGGGTTGATTCTTCTAAGTTTCTGTTTGAATGGTTTTTGATTTGGTTTTAAGGGAATGGTGTGTTGGATCACTGAGGTGTCATAGGACTTCAAGTCCTCATAACTCCAAGCAAATACATCTTGGAACTCTTTGAACAAATCCACATATTTTGGTTTTTGATCAGGGGGAAGCTTTTTGGACAACTTAATCATTTTGGGCTGTTCTGCTGTCCCTATGTTGTGTTCTTCTATAGCAGCATTTAGAGGCTCCATTTTTGGCTTTTTGGGCACGTCATTGTCATCAAACATGTCTTCTAATGGAGTAAGGCCAGCAGGTAGAAAATTAGTCTTTAGATCAATAAACTCATCCTCTGCTTTGGCTGTTTCCCCTAAACACATTTGTTTTAGCTGTTTTGTGTTTGCATTGTCAATAACAGTTGGGTTAAGGATTTGTTTGGCTGTTGCAGCTGTTACGGCCTGCTGATTTTCTTCTGTTAGTTGTTGGGAATCGTTCATGGCATCCATGTCAATGTTTGTATTCAAAAATTCGCCCTCAAGAGTGAGGAAATTGTTAATTTGGGCATCATTTTGAAACACTTGCCAATCCTTGACATTGTTAGGGACCGAGGGCCTATGTTTTATCTCAGCAGTGAAATGGTGATTCCTGTAAAGGGAAGCTTGCATGTGCTAGCGAAATTTGCTAGACTGTGAGCATGAATGTTATGGTCTCTTGAGATTTTGGCAAGCTTCGACTCATTAAAAGAATTGAGTATTTCTGTGGCAGCAGTCCTGTAAGCTCTCATTCTACTGTCATTAGTAACAAAGTTACCTTTCATTTGTTGTATAATCAGATCAGAGTCACTTAGAATGGACGCTTTTGTAGCTCCTAGGACTTTGAGCAATTTTAGGCCTAAGAGGAGAGCTTCATACTCTACCATGTTGTTTGTGCATCTGAAATTTAGTCTATAGGCATGGCCTTCTGTGTGATTTCCATGTGTATTGTGAATCCATACGCCTACCCCTGCTCCTAACTTATTGACAAAACCATCAAACTCTAAATACCATGTGATTTCTTGCTTAAGGTTTGTATTAAGAGTTTCAGTTATCTGAGGATTGGACAGACTTATAATTTCTGTTTCGGGAGGTTCTTCTTGTTTTCTAGTTGCCTTGACTGTTGTGACAATTTCATGGGCATTGGCAACTGATTCCTCACTGATGCATGTTTCTTGCTCTAAGGCTGAAGGCTTATCATCAGTTGGAGGATTGGTGTCATCATTAAATAGAATAAAAGAATCCATATCAGAATGGATTGAGTAAATTGGAAAATTTTGGGGCTTTTCCTCACTGCTTACCACATACTTCATCAGTGTTTCTCTGTAGAGTCTCTTTGGCTGCCCAGAGACAGATAGAGTGGCATAAGAGAGGTCAAGTTGAAGGGATCCTTGAAGTTTTTCTCCCCATGATCTTGATAGGAGGATGCCATACTTTGTGGGTATGTCAGCAACTACTACGTCCATTAGAATTGTCTTGTTGGGAAATTGGACTAGAGACACACAAAGGTCTTTGATTAAGCCTAAACACTTGACTTGACTTTAGTCAAAGGAGTATAAATCTTTATAAGGTCTTGTGACATCAAGGTTCAACTTTTCCATTACATCTTTGGGAATTAGATTATGTGAGGCTCCTGAGTCAAACATGGCATTATGCAAGATTTTGTCATGTATGTGCAAACTGACATAAAAGGGAGGAATAGGTCCATATGTTGATTTACCGTTAACTTCTGGACCAAACAACAGCTCAGGGGTGTCGTCTAAAACATTTACATCATCCCTGACCTCTGGTAGTTGAAGTGACCTTTGAATTTGTTGCCTATATACATCATGTTTGGCAAGTTCTGAAAGGGGAATGGACATCTTGAGTTTTCCAATTTCTGCTTCTAAGTTGAATGGTTTCTCCAATGGATTCTTAGCGTTGATAGTAGCAGATTTCTCTTTTTCAGGCATTTTCTCTATGTTTTCTTTTTGAATGTTAGCGTTATATGAACGACAATTTGTGATATCTCTGTTTTGGGAAGATTTTTTGGAGTGCCATTCAGATTTTCCTTTGAGGGAGAGGGAGATAGAGGCTGATCAATAGGAGGCTGAATGTCTGTTATATCCTCTATAGTTACCTGATGCGGGTTTGTGACAACAATATCAGCTGGTTCTGTTATGACAACATTGTCTTTAATTTTGTTGGGCTGTTTCTATCCTTTGTTCTGCTGGATGCAAGGACATCAATGGTCCTTGTTCTTAACTTATATTGTTTCTACACTTCATACACAACAGAATCATAACCTTGTTTGAAATCAAAAGACTCTCCCGACTTGGTCTGAAATTGTTTTACATCAGGGTAGTTTCGGTCCTCTTGAGTGAGAAAGATTTGCTGTTCATTTTTCGAATCTATCAGGTTCATGTGAGTCTCATCTGTGGGCTCACTGGATGTGGATGCCTCCGCATAGTTTTCTTGGAAAGGAGGCCTAATGTCATGTTCGGGACTAGCCCTTCCAGCGTTTGTGGTCTGATTTTTCCTGAAGTTCAGGTTCCTTATGGTGTTGGACTGTTGTCCTTCCCATGATGATTTTCTCTCAACGCTCTCTACTCTGTCTCCTAGCCTATGCATGCTGTTGATGATAGCATCTAGTTTTTGGTCTAAGGCTGAGGGTTCTTCCTTGAAGGTGGTTCTTCTCTCGGTTCTGGCTCTATTTCTTTTGGCAATTAAGTTTGCCTCCACACTAACAGCAACATCTTGCATCTCTGTGAGGCTTTGAATGGCTCTTTCCCTTAATTGATATGCCATTTCAGCATCAAAATCATCAGGGAATTTGTACAAAGTAAGATCAGGTGGCGGTCTTAAATTTTGTGGTATTGCATTGTATACGTTTATTAAACCTTGCACAGTAATCCATAAACCATTCCTGAGGTCCTCTTTTGATAGTATCATACTCAGATAATATGTGCAAGGGGTCTTTCTTTTTCTCCCATCTGTTAATAAATGTCTGGTATAAGGCTTCTGGATTTAAAATGGAATTGGGTATAAGTGCCCTAAGCCAGGTTCTGACATCACCGGTCAAACTTTGGACAAAAATCTTCATTCTTACACTGTCATCATCAATCTCATAACTCTCAAAGTAATCCTGCATTTTCTTTGTATGCTGTAGGGCTGTGCAGGAATTTGTGCCATCAAAATAGGTAATTTTTGCCTGATAATCCTGAGGCATAGCCCCGGGATTAGCAGGCAGCTGTAAGGGCGCATATCTATTAGCCATATTAACGGGGATAAGGGGAACAACAGGGATAAGGGGAACGACTGGAGTGACTGGGATAATAGGAGAAATCGGGGTAGTATTTGTAGTGAACGAAGGTGTGGAAGAAGTGCCTGGAGAAGTGGATGATGAAAAAGGGGAAGAAGGGTTTGAACGGAACAAAACTTTGATAGGGGTTGTAAAACTACTAGGTTGAACTATTTCGGGAATAGAAGCAGTCAAATCTTCTTGCTGCTCTTGATTTTTGCGGATTTTAGGGATTATGTTGGGATTGTCAAAAACAACAGGGGGATTCAGATCTGGATTTGATCTTCTGTAGTGCGAATGCTTCTTGGGAGCCAGCTTCTAACTTGTTTTTTGGGAAATTTTCTAAGAACACAGGTCGACCGAACTTTTTTAAGGTTGGTCTCTTCCTCTGTGGAGCTTCAGACTGGTTTTGTGAGATTAGCTGAGGAGTTCCCCAGTGGAGTCGCCATTATGTTATCACTCAGGTTGTCCCTAAGCTCCTGAAGGGATACGACCGAGGTAACCACAAAACAATCTTTGGATTGCAGGTTCTAGCCCACCTGCAATTAGAGAGGGCTCTCTCTTAATGATCTAGCTTTGTTGATGATGATTTTAGGCTAGTTATTGGGTTCAGGGGTTTTGATTTTTTGTTTGGATGGAAGATGAATGTGAGGAAGATAATTCCAAGCAGAGAGGCAAGGGAAAGTGTGATAAGTTTCAAACCATTGGGCATGGAGTCATGGATTAAGGCTTGTTGTTGTGTTTTCTTGGTCACAA